>JAFNEN010001443.1:0-54857 GCA_019343175.1 Oedothorax gibbosus | reverse complement strand
ATGATAAATATGACATAATCCTAATCCAAGATCCATACCTGAAAAATAACTTAATTCCTGGTGTCCCCTCTTTCTGTAGAACCTTCTCCTCTCGACTGTACGGTGCTGCTATTATTGTTTGTAATCCAGATCTTATAGTTAGTTTCTTCAATAGTTCCTACTCCTCGGTCTTATTGAAATCAACTACAATAATTTTAACTTTTACCTGGCCTCTATTTACCTCCGACCCCACCAAGATATACATACCCAAATTCTAGAATTCGACAACCTTAATTTTATTTCTAGCAATTATATCTTATCTGGTGACTTCAACTGTAAAGGCAGGGAGTGGGGATATAACTGTACAGTAGGGTGGAGTGATTTCATATGCTGAAAAATAAATATTCTTTTTCCATATCTAATAGCATGAAAAAGTTGTATTATGATATACTGAATAAAAAGTGTAAAAACTTCAGAACTCTAGTTCTGTCTTGAGGGTCCACAATCGGGTTTAATGTTTGAAACACACGAAAAAAAATCCCCATGTTAATCTCCCATAGGAAAAGTGAGACTTATATTGGGAACCTAATGTGGCTTCTTCATTTATACGAAAAAAAAATATGGTTACAAATAACAAAAAGCAATGGACTTATAAGCCTTGAGAATAAAATATTTTTGTGTGTTTTTTATAAAAAAATACATAAAAAATACATATTAAATTACATAAAATTTCAAAAAGGGCGGATGCATCTCCGACAGGAAAAGTACGAATGATATTGTAATTGATGACAGATGCTGTAATCGGAGGTTCTGTCACAGTTGAAGAGCTTAGTGGAAGAACATGCTAAGTGACAAAAAGGTGAAAACGAGAAAATGAGCTTTAAAGTTTATCGTTTTCACTCAGATCTGTTGAAAATGTTACTTGTAAAGCGTAAAAAATATACTAAACTTAAAGTTTATGAAAAGGGGGGGGGGAAACGAAAGGGGGGTATCGTTAAAGAAGTTAGTAATATGTTCATTTACACAAAAATATCAATTTTTTCAAAAAAGTTACTTAGCACGTTCTTCCACTAAGCTCTTCAGTTTTGTTGGACCAGTCTATGATGTCGATGTATTCCTTGGCATTGAAGTTAAACTTGGGAAGCTCAACTCTTCTTACAATTTTCCTAGTTAGCCTCATTGCTTGCTTTATCATTCTAAACGCCAATTCCCTCACATGTGAGCATGTGGCCTTCGTCAGTTATCATGCAGAGGATAATGTTTCGGGATGACCAAAGTATCCATTACGTCGGATTACCGGATGGATAATATTTTTGAGTTCTCGATTCAAGTATTGACATTTATTTATGGTGTCAAAAAGATGACAAACTCCATATTTTTAAGATGGCTTGTTCCTGATTTGGAACCCTTCGGAGCATACACTTTGCAAACAAACGTTGCCAATATCTGCACGCTTTTTGAAGGTGCGGGTGTTCCAACATACAGCCTTAATATTCTGTTAGCAGTTGTAATCCACCTAGAATGACAAATGTTCCCAGGCGTCCTTTACAACAGGTCAGCAAATATCCATCAAATACTTTTGCTCTGTACTAAGGGCTTTTAGTAATGTTTTACAAGCGACTTGGCAAAACTACTTCAATTTTTTAAAAACTGCACATGGAAGCTCTTCACAACCAACCAGACTTTCCGATCGGACCAGAATATGCCCTGGGTCCATTTGTTACTCCATTTAAATGTTTAAACAAATGCCTTAAAAGCAATTCATTGACATGCAGTTGGCAAATAAAGTAATAATAAGAATGCATTTTACAATTTAAACTATAATGGAGCAAACTTACCCACTACCCAAACTACGGCCCTGACTTTTCATAATAACTGTTATGCTCCTGTTTATATAGGTTAAACATAATGTAAAGCATCCATTCCTATGTATAAGAGCACTTTTCTATAATTTAAAATTCCAAACAGGTTCACTTTAAAAAGCTATAAATTTTTTTGTGATTTTTCATCAAAATCGCGTATTTTAAAAAAAAAATTACGAAAATTTAAAAATTTTGAATAGCATTTGTAAAATATTGTTTATGATAACGATATATAACTTAACTATATTATTATTTTTTCAAAGTATGAAAAGTAATCAGTAAATTCTGGCGATAAAATTAAAATGAGTTGATTTTCGTCATTTTTTTCAAACTTCAACCGCTTTGAGGCAGCACATAATATTAATTAGGAATTTTTTTTATTATTTTTCCAGTAATCAGCATGACAAAAACGCAACTTTTGAGTCATATTAGAAGTTTGTACTCAAAAAAAATTTTTTTCGTCCCACCCTACTGTATAGCCAGCACATTCGTATTTATAAATTCATTGTGGACCCTGATAATTTAACTTTAACTTTAAAAAATATATATATCATGTTTTAGTAAGATGTGAAACAACTTTTTTTCACTATTAGAAATGTTAAATAAAAAATATTTTTTTTCACTCCACCCTACTGTACAGATACGAGAGGAGAGGCCCTTAAAAATTTTATAACTACAAATGATTTTGTTTTGTTTAATGTTCCTGGGCTTGGCCCCTCTTTTGCCACCGCTCATGCGTGTGGCAATCCGGATATTACCCTTGGTAATCCGGCCATGTCCAACCACTTGACAAACTGGAAAATTCTCGATACAGAATCGAACAGCGATCATAAATTTATTACCTTTAACATTTTACCTCACACCAACCCCTTTGTTACTGGCGAGTTCTACTTTAAAACCAATTACCCACTTAATAAATTCGCTTACAATCTCAATACCAAGATCAATGACCTAAACAACAACCTTGATTCTGTTCTCAACACTCAGCAACTCGAAGAATTCTACGCATTTTTTATTAATTCTATTCAAGACGCTGCTATTAAATCTACTCGCAAAAAGAAAAAGTTATTACATTCAAATTCAAGTGGTGGACTGGAGAGTTGGCCATCCTCAGGAACAAAGTTACTGCACTTTACCGCAGGTTTAACAATTCTAGAAATAATAATGTTGACCAGAACCAAACCAATACCTTTTATATTACTTACAAGAAAGCCCGTGCAAGATATAAACTCCAAATCAAACACGCCAAGCAGACGGCATGGAAAGATTTCTGTGGCAAAACCAGTGAAATACGGCACAACCTTTAAAACAGTTTTTGGCAAAATAAAAGAAACACCCAGATAACAATAGCGATTCCAGGTCAACCAAACCTTAACTTTTATGATAAACTTAACATTTTAATTGACACTGCCTTTAACTCCGTAGACACAGGTTTTGTCCTACCTACTTATCCAGCCTGCGATCCTCCAATTTCGGAGGACGAAATATGCTATGTCTTTTAAAATTTGAAAGGTGGTAAGGCCCCAGGGCTAGACAACTTAAACTATGATATTTGGAAGAAGGTCTACGAAGTCGCCCCGAATCTTATTTATAAGTTTCTAAGGATATCTTTTGACTTTTGTTTCTTTCCAAAATGCCTCGCGGAGGGGAGGATCTTCTTCCTGCTTAAACCAGGGAGAGATCCTTCTCTATGCGAATCATACAGGCCAATTTGCCTCCTTCCAACCCTCGGTAAAATTATCGAAAGGATTTTTGTTAACAGGCTCAATAGATGGCTATACCAAACAAACTTTCTTCACAATAAACAATATGGGTTCCGTGAGCTTCGCAGTTGCGAGCTTGCGGTTCACCACTTAACTTAACAAATTAAAACCAGGCTGTCCAACCACAAATTTACAGCTCTGATTTCTATTGATATCAGAGCCGCATTCGACAATTTAAACTGGAAAATTTTGTTTGAAATTCTTGATAGGGGCGGTTTCCCGACCTTCTTCAAGGCCTTCATTAGTTACTATCTAGCTGGGCGCTCGGTTGTCTGCATTGAAGGAGAAGTTTTTATTAAAAAACCCATTTTCGGGGGTGCACCACAAGGATCTGTGGTGGCCCCCATATTATGGCTTATCTATTTCAATAGTATTCTTAGCTTAAACAACTCCATTTTCTTTATTCAAGCCTTTGCAGACGACCTGATCGCCCTAGCTTCTGGCGATACCAGGAAAAAAATGGAAATTGCAGCCAATAGCCTTCTTTCAAATGTTTCCAACACCCTAAATACCCTAAAACTTAATATCGCTGTTAAAAAAACCAAAGCCTTGATTTTTATTCAAAAGAACCTAAAAATTGCTAGACTACCAAATGGAGCTCTGAGCCGCAATCCTATTTTAAAAATTAATGATTCTTCCATCAGTATTGTCAGGAACTTAAAATACCTGGGCATCACCTTAGACCGACACCCTGCTATTCACTCACCACATTTCCTCTGTTATTGATCGTTGCTTTAACTTTGCCAATAATTTTAAACTGGTCTCAGGTTTTAACTGGGGAATTCATCCCTCTCTCATGAAAACATGGTATCTAACAGTCATCGAAAAAATTCTCACCTACGCAGCGGGGGTCTGGGGTGGTGCTCTAAACAACCAACAAATTTCTAAATTAATTTCTTTACAAAGGATATTCCTAATTAAAATCCTTGGGGCCTACCGCACAACGCCAAATTCCGCTCTTTTTGTTTTATCAGGGATCCCCCCTATTAATATTACCATCAAAAGTCTTCATGACAAATTTTGCTTCACCAATCATTTTATTACTATTCATAATTTTCCTCTTTCAAGTCAACTCGATTTTAAAAAGCCAGTCAACTCAATTCCCCTAAACAATAGACTTTTAATTCTCAACTCTGGCATAAATAGCATTCCGTCGGTAGATACGTTTGACGTCTATACCGACGGATCTAAAATTCAAGACCATGCTGGATACTCGGTTTGTATCCTCCAAAATAATAGAATCTTTAAAACTTTTACCTTTAAATTAAGCAAATTTAACTCTGTTTTCCAGTCCGAGTTGGCGGCGATTAATTTTGCTGTCACTTGGGCTGGAACCAATAATTACTTTGTTAATATTTACCCCGACAGTCTTTCTTCAATAGCAGCTCTTGAAGGGACTGGTCTCATCCATTAAAACTAACTTGCTTCATTACAAAAATAATTTTAACCTATATTGGGTTAAAGCCCATATTAATATCATCGGTAACGAACTAGCTGACAATTGGGCCAAGATCGGAGCATTTTTAGGTACCCCACTGTTCTCCCAATTCCCATATCAAGGCTAAAACTTCATCTTAAAACTTCTCTTATGCAAACCTGGGATGAACTATGGTCCTCCTCCCCTACTGGAAGGAGGACTTTTAGATTCATCAATAAACCAAAACCTACCCTTATTTCCGCAAACAAAGCCATCATTTATTTTGTCTCCGGTCACGGCCCTTTTTTGTCCTATTTATTCCGGTTCAATATTAAGCCGTCACCCGTCTGCCCCTGTGGTATTAACATCAACAATGGTGAGGGGGACCCTGATCATTGTGTCTTTCACTGTTCATTTACAAAAGATTTTCACCTTACCATGCCGTCTGCAGGTTCTGAGAGGGTGTGGTTCCATAACGTCCTAAATAACCAAGGTTCAATCCAAAAACTATCACAATGCATAAAAATATCTTCACAAATCTGCAATAGTTAACAATTTTCCTAAATCACTATATATTTTCCACTACTTTGTACCAGTGTTTTCTTATTTCCATTGTATTATTAATTTGTTCACTGAGCCGAGATGGCCCAGTATAGAGTGTTTTTGTTTTTATGGAAAGAAGGTATAATACGTTAATGTTTCTGCAGGAGTATCTTCTGTGTTTCTGATTTATTACAGCAATTATTGTTATTCTTTACATTCTGATTACTGTCATTTTATTTGCTTTGTGTGAGCTCGAGTCGCGCCCCGCCTCCACTCCCCTCCCTCGATGTCAATATATTTACATTAACTTTGATCTTCCTTCTAAAAAATTCCTTACGAATAATATTGATCATGTACATCTGAAATCTCTATATAAAAAAAAAAATATATATAAATAAAATAAATAAAAAAAAGAAAAAAATAATAATAACAATAATAAAAGAAAAAAAAGAAAAAAAATTAATTATGGTCTTTGTTAAACTAAAATTAGAAATATAAAAACAACTGATCAAGAACTTAGTAAAAATCAATGAAATTAGGGAAAATACCGAAATACAAGAACATCTGATCATGGACTTTAAAAAAAAAAAAAAAAATGAAAAAAAAAGAAAAACATCTGACTAAAATATTTTTAAAGGTTAGTAAGGAAGGGGAAGAAAGATATGAAAAATAGAGGCGTTAATTCTGTTATACATATTTAATACAATATTCTTAAAAACTACCTAAAACTACCTATTACTACTTATACTTAATTCTGAAAAATAAATCTCTCTTTAGGGTTAGCGACTCGAGCTTTTCAATTATTCATCTGTATTCCTGAAACAAAAACCGATGTTCAATTATTATTTTATCAAACTGTCTGTAAAAATTTAATTTCAATAAAAGTCGTGGGTGTTGGGTAAGTGGCTTACCTTGGTTCGTGTGGTGGTGCACTGGTGGTACGGACGAGCTCTGGCTGAAAATAAGTTTTGATTAGACATTCATTTCTGCTTGGTTACCCTTATTCTCCCCCATCCCACCAATCTCTCTCCCCCGATCAGGGGGCCCCCCCCTATTTCCCAACTCTGGGGTCACACGCTATTGGGTCCGAAATTTTACGAGGAGGGGAGACCTTCCCCTCCCCAACCTTCCTCCTTTACCCGGGCTTAGGACCGGCACGGGGACAAGCTTCATGACTCCAACCCGTGGCGGAGTTTAACTTCGTTTTCTTATTTTTCCCCATACAATTCATTTTCCCTGCCTAATTTCTGATTTTTCCATAATTGTTCGCCTTAAAATTTTCATAATTGTTCGCTTGGCTCGGGCATTCCCCGGTGTCTTCTTCTTGGTCGGCCTGGCGGCCTGTCGGGTCTGCTGTGCCCTGGTGGACTGGTCCCGCTCGTGTCCGTGCGGGTGTCTTTGTGCGCCCTCTCTTCGCGGCGGGTTTGGTTTGCCAGTTTCCTCTTTCTGCTGCGGGCACTTCCTCCCGGACGGGGAGGTGGTTGGGCTATAGGGCTCACGGCCTTGCGCATCCTCGTCCTGGGTCACGTAATCGCCAATCCCCTGGATTAGGTCTTTCTACTAGGATTTGTGCCTGATATCCCACACCAAAGTGTTCTACGGTTTATTACGAGTGCATCGGTACATAACAGTGTATTTTCATCGCATTATTACAGAATTAACTGCTAATCTAATGTTGTGTTTACGTTCTGAATCTACTGGCTCCTGATCCTTGACGTCCATATTGGATTTCCAGCAAAAGACGGTACGTACATTATCCCGTGACTTGGGTCCGATACTGAATAAACTGATACTAAGAAGAATCTTTGAACTGGTTACTGAATGAACTTTTGTGTATATATTATATTTATCTTATAGTTACAATATCTTATTTAATTGAATGTGTGTTTATATATAGAGTGATTCAGTGCATTTAAAGCCTTCTGGCTCTAGTTATCCTATAGTTAGGAATCAAATATTTGAAATGTCTGAGTTTAAAAAATCACCGCTGTATCTAAAATATAACCCAGGAGGCCCTATGCCAAATTACTGTGTACCCCTGAGAGAACTAAAGGCCCTCTTCAACAGTGACCTGACCCCCCAGGGCAAACTGATCACCGAGAAGCTGACCTCTTTGGAATGTTTCTTCGATGATCATGATAAGTGCCAGTTGTCAATGGGAATGAGGAATGTCCTAGTTGGAGAGTTTATCGCTCCCATCTTGGATCAGTTTAAGCCCTTAGGGCGATCAGGCTCAATGGGGAAGGTGGATAATATGGTTGAGGTCAGGAAAAAAGAAATTGAAATAGGTAAACTTAGGGCGTCTCTATCAGCAATCCAAAGTAAAGTAACGGTACTAGAGGAAGAATTAGCAAAGGAAAGGGAGGCCATCAGGAAATATCTAGAAAATGGGGTTGCCCTATCCAAAACTGTGGAGGAAATAGAGAAGGTTTCAGATAACAAAGTTGCTAACATTAAAAAAACATATGAATCCCAATTAACTGCGTTGGACTTGTTAGAAAAAGAAAGAAATAATAGGTGTAACAAATTCCTCGAAAAGCTGGTAAAGGGCAGGGCAGACGAGATATCTACAACAGACAAAATCCTAGCACATTACGACGCCAACTTCAGGGAGCAAAATGAAAAGATTGCGGGCATGAGTAGTGAAATGGGGGAAATTAAAGAAGCTATTAAAAACTCACTAGATAACCTTAAAAGTGAGCTAACTAATCATTCAATGCCCGCTACTTCTGCCTCCCCCACATATGCCGACATCATAGGCAAAGAAAACAATAATTCCACAACCATGTTCGTTGACCTACCAACAGATGGGGAGGGAGGTATAGATTTCAAGGGCTTCAAAAACAAACTTGAATCCCTTCTTACAAACGAAAATGTCAAATGCAATGGCATATTTGAGACAAAAAAGGGAGTGAAGATTTCCGCCCCTTCACTTACTGATGCCCAGAAAATACGTGATTACCTTAATAACAAGAAGTTCATAAAGAACTAAAATAGCCTACTTTCCTGTTACTTAAATAATTACTGAAGTTCTAATCGGGAAAAAAAACTAGGTTCCTAAAATAAATATCATCAACAGCCGTTTCTACACTAGATTTATACACATTAGAAAAAAAAATCGAAACACAGCACCCAGCTATAATTTAAACTTCTAAAAGCCAAAATCAACTATTTTCCTTAATATTCTTTCGAAAATTAATTAAATATTATTTATCATCTGCTCGTGATTTATTTGTAGTTCGAAGAATAATTAAATATTTATTAATAACAAAAGTAATGAAACTACTCCAAACTGCATTAAAAAATAAGAAATGTAAATTAAAACTAAGCATAATTGTATGCAAAAGTATGCCTTGCCGCTTTCTTGGTAGATAAATAATGAATAATCAAAGAATCAAATTGTGCTACATTTTATGACGTCATTCTAAACTGATTCATGAAAATATTATTTTGCTTCAAATATGTTTAAATAAATAAAGTTTCTCATGCCATTGTTGATTTAGCAACAGTGATTTAAATGACTCAAAATTGAATTTCAATGCTAATTCAATGGGAAATTCGCCGAAAGATAGTAGATTTATGTCCGTCCGGACGTACAGACAGACAGACAAAAAGTATGAAAGTTGGGTATCTGAGGTCATAGCTTTATAACAAAAAAAGAATTTTTAAGATCCGAGGGATAGAACCGATTTTGGAAGAGGGATACGGACAGACGGACAGACAGACAGACATACGAACAGACAGACAGATGGACACCAACCGCATTTCAATACCTACAGCGATTTAAATGACTCAAAATTGAATTTCAATGCTAATTCAATGGGAAATTCGCAGACAGATAGTAGATTTATGTCCGTCCGGACGTACAGACAGACGAACAAAAAGTATGAAAGTTGGGTATCTGAGGTCATAGCTTTCTAACAAAAAAAGAATTTTTAAGATCCGATGGATAGAACCGATTATGGAAGGGGGGTACGGACAGACAGACAGACAGACGGACATCGACCGCATGTCAATACCTACTTTTTCATTTTTTTAATTCTTTCGAATTAAAAAAAGAAAAGTAGGCTAAAAACTGAGACATTTTCAAATCTTAAGGTTAATGTTATTACAAAAGAACTACCAAAATTCATTGTTAAATTCACCAATGTTGGGGAGGAGGAGAAATTTATGGAACAACTAACTCTAAAAAATCCGATCCTTAAAGATATAAGCCTTAAACCGCTTTTTAAAATCCCCCTTAATGACCAGTATCATTGGATATTGGAAGTTCCTCCAAATGCTTATAGAATTTTCTCCAACCTTGGCTTTGTATTTTTTGGGCTTATCCAAACATAGGATTATGGAATTTATATCCATAAAGCATTGTAAAAAATGTGCTTTATATGGACATACCACTAAAAGATGTCCCTATGCTGAGGACAGATGTTTGAAATGTGGGGAGATTTCCCACCAGGGGACATGTGTCCTAAACTGTTTTACCTGTAAAGCTAAAAACAAATCAAATGACGGTTTCAACGAACTATTCAAAACTAACCATAGAATTGCCTCAATAAATTGTCCGGAGTACCGGAGGCAGGAACGACTAGCTCGTTCCCGCATTGATTATGGCAACTAACTCCTTTAAGTTTGTTAAAATAAATCTTAACCATTCTTTGTCCGCACATAATTGTTTGTTATTATTTATCAAAAGATATGAACCAGATATTGTTTCCATACAAGACCCCTACTTGTCTAATAACTTGCCCACTTCCTTTCCTAAAGGCCTCAGGGTGTTCTCCTCTCGATCAAATGGATCTCAAATAATTATAATTAATAGTCTTCTAACAGTAAATTTTATTTGCAATACACATTCCTCAGTATTTATTGAAACTGTCATCAATAGTAAAAAAGTTATCATTAGTTCCATTTATTTTAGACCCCATGAAAACATTGAAACCCAACTTGAAGAAATTGACAAAATAAAATTTAATAACCTAAACTACATTATCATGGGGGACTTCAACTGTCAATCGACAGATTGGGGTTACCCTCAACAAAATGAGAGAGGGGAGCTCCTGAGGCTTTTCTTACTATCAAACAACCTTAATTTACTGAATATCCCTGATTTGGGCCCGTCCTTCGTTTCCACCAGGGGAAGAGGAAATCCAGACCTTACCATATGCACAACAGACCTCCTAGCTCATTTATCAAACTGGAATATCTTAGAGATAGAAAGCTTAAGTGATCATAAATATATTACCTTTACCCTTAAACAAACAGATTCCAATATAAATGATTTCTATTTCAAAACTAAATATCCTATGCAAAAATTCATCCGTAATGTAACAAAAATTTTAAACAATATTGACTCTGATCTAAACTCTGTTAAGAATATTACTGAATTAGAAACTATCTATATTAACCTAGTTGATGGAGTTAAGGAATGTGCCTATAGAGACGTCAAGAAAAAACCCAAAAAACAAGATATAAAACTAACCTGGTGGACGAGGGACCTGGCTACGCTGAGGAATAAAACCTCAGCTCTTCTCAAAAGGTACAATAGAGCCATATCTAATAATGAAGACCGTACATACACCAATAACCTACATATTATATATAAGAAAAATAGGGCCATTTATAAACGCGCAGTCAATAACGCTAAAAGGATCTCATGGCAACAATGTTGTTCTACTACAGTTAATAAGTTTGGTACGGCATTTAAAACGGTCTTTGGTAGGATCTCCCGGGGAAATAACCTATTAGTGGAATTTGATGACCCAAACTTACCATTTTCATTGAAAATCTCTAAATTAATTGACGCCACCTTCACAACTGCGAACCCAGATAATTTTTCCTGCCCTATTTACAACAATACCATAGATTCAGCTGAACTTACCTTAAAGGAGACTATTCCTATTTTTAAGTCTTTAAGGGTACTGGGTAGTCAAAAATCACCAAAATTTCGAATTTCCAATTTCGGTTGGCCTTCCTGGAGGACATCTTAAGCTTTCGAATGATATCAAATTTTTGATAAAATTCCATCTAGAGACCGGGTAAAATTAATAAATTAAAAAAACACTATTTTAGTTTCGGTTTCGTTTTTAGTAATAGTTTTCTTTATAAATCTGAATTTTTTTTAAATAACTAGATATATTTGGAATATTATGTTAGAAGTTAGTTTAACTGTAACTGCGACTACTTATCGCATGTATTTATTTATTTCACGTGCGATATTTATTATTTTCACGTGCTATATTTTTCAATTGCGATCTTTCTCAATTATTTCAAAATCGATTTCCTTATTTTATAAAAAATATGGGCAGACAAAAAGCATTCGGTAAGAAGAAATTCAAACCAAATCAACACCGGAATTCTTCTGTGCAATACGAAAATTATTTGCTAGATCAAGAAATTTGCAGTGCATCCAAAAAAAAAGATAGAAGTGCCACAACAGTGTGAACAGCCTATCAAAAGTGATATGAGTGAAAACAGAGTTATCATTGAAGTTGGTATTTTATCCTCGTTTATCAACAAATTTGTGAAGTGTAAGTTTTGTGATACTACAGGTAAAATTGTTATCGAAGAACTTGTAGGTAGTCGAAAAGGACTGGCTTCCAATATTCTTATAAAGTGCAATTCATGTAATAATGCTTCAAGCACCATGTCGTCATCGCAAACTAACAATACTTATGATGTGAATGTTCGTCTTGTGTATGGCATGCGCTGTATCGGGCAGGCAAAAAATGCTGCAGAGACCCTTCTTGGTATTCTCAACTTGCCGCCTCCACCGACCAAGTTTGCGAGCTACTACGAGAAACTACTCGATGGCGTGAAAGCTGTTTCGGAGCAGTCTATGCTGTCTGCAGTGGAAGAAACTGTTCGTCTCAACGAAGGTAACAGGGATATTTGTGGGGCCTTTGATGGCACTTGGCAGAAGAGAGGACATACTTCAAAAAATGGTGTTGCCGTCGTGACTTCTCTCGAAGGTAAGGTGCTCGACGTGGAAGCCTTGACAAAATACTGTTCTTTGTGCTCGCGGAAACCAGCTGTGCCTCATGAGTGTCAAGCTAACTATTCTGGTATAAGTGGAGGGATGGAAGTTTATGGTGTCATGAATATCTACGAAAGGTCGGAGCAATCTAGATTTGTCCGGTATACGAATTACCTTGGCGACGGTGATTCGAAGGCCTACGACACTGTTGCCGCAGCTGAAGTATATGGAAATGACGTTGCGATAAACAAACTAGAATGTATAGGACACGTCCAGAAGCGGATGGGAACACGTCTGAGGAGTGTAGTAAAAGACTACAAGAAGCAGAAACTGTCGGATGGCAAGTCTCTTGGCGGAAGAAACCGGCTGACTAAAGAAGAGATCGATGCTTTCCAAAGGTATTATGGGAAGACCATCAGAGATAACGTCAACAAAGATGTAACTACAATGAGCAGAGCCGTGTGGGCAATCTATTTCCACAAACTTTCTACCGACGATTATCCACAGCATGGACTTTGTCCGACTGATGAAGAAACGTGGTGCAACTACCAGAAAGCCCTCCTTCATGGCGGACCCAGCTACAGCCACAGAAATAGTTTGCCTGAACCAGTTATGCTGGCAATCAAACCTGTGTTTCGTGCATTGTCGAAGAAAGAACTGCTAGAAAGGTGTCTTCATGGGAGAACGCAAAACCCAAATGAGAGTTTCAATAGAGTTGTGTGGCATCGACTACCAAAGACAACTTTTGCAGGAATTGCTGCTCTAGAAATCGGTGTGAGAGATGCAGTAATATGCTTCAACGACGGCTCTAGTAATCGCAAATTAGTGCTAGAAAAATTAGGAATTTTACCGGGCTACAACATGTTGCAGTGTTTCAAGCGGATTGACAGGCGTCGAGTTGCCGAAGCTGAACGAATTTTTAAAAGCAATACCAAAGAGGCCAGGAAGCAAAAAAAGCATCAGCAAAGGGTTTTGGAGACAGTCGCAAAAAAGGACACATCACTCTATGGCAGTGGAATATGCTAAAATTTCCAGATATAGGTGAATATTGCTAGCATTTTCTATTTTTACCGTTTTCACAAATTGTCGTTTTTTCAACTTTCGGTGCGCACGACGCAAAATGTATCAAAGATATTAACTTAAACTTTTGCATGTAGTTATATCTATCTCTAATCATTATGTTAAAACAAAAAAACAGTAAAAAAATCCATTCCAATTTTTTTTACGGGATATTATATCGGAAGAAAATTGTGATTTTTCAGATATTGTGTAATTTTAATGCCAAAACTTTAAAAATATTTTCTTTTTCAATAAAAATTTATAATGAATATAAAATTTCAACTATTGTTGTTACAAACATGTGCAGAAAAGTCAATTATAATGCTAATTTTTTTCTTCGTGCGCACCTTAACCAGAGTCACTTTGTGAAAACCGATAAAAACATATGTTTAAATAATTCTTTTTAATATAAATTAGAACTTATTCAACTAATTTTAAAATCGGGGAAGACACCAGGTATGGATAAACTTGATTATACTATATGGAAAACATGTTTTGACATCAACAATTCAGTCTTTGTTAAGCTTTTTAACAAATCCGTACTCCGGGGGTTCTTCCCTGATATTCTTAAAGAGGGGAGGGTATTCTTTCTTCTTAAACCAGGAAAGGATCCCTCCTCTAGTAAGTCATATAGACCCATTTGTTTACTGCCAACCTTAGGGAAGGTTCTTGAGAAAATTTTTGTTAACAGAATCAATCAATGGCTTTTTTATAATAATATAATCCATAGCAACCAATTCGGCTTCAGAGAAGGGCGCAGTTGTGAGATGGCCGTCCATCATCTTAAAAATTTTATCGAAAATAATAGAAACATTTATAACTTTACCACTCTCGTTACAGTCGACATTAGAGCTGCGTTTGATAACATGAACTGGGCCGTTCTTTTCCAAATTCTTTCTAACATAAATCTGCCAATTTACATGAAATCATTTATATCCCATTATTTAACAAAGAGGAAGGTTTGCTATAGTGAAGGGGATTTATACATCTCAAAAGAAATTTATAGGGGTGCCCCGCAGGGTTCGGTGATTGCACCAATCCTGTGGAGCATCTATTTCAATTCAATGCTTAAATTGGACGGCCCAGAACAATTAATACAAGCCTTCGCAGACGACCTAGTCTTAGTGGGTTCCGGCCAGACACGGAGAGAGCTTGAATGTAATATAAATCCACTGCTGAATAGAATTTCTACTGAGCTCCACAATTTAAAACTCTCTGTCTCTACCGAAAAAACTAAGGCCATCATCATAATAAAAAAAGGATTCAAAATTAAGAAAATGGCAAATGGTATCTTGTCAAGATGTCCTTCACTTAAATTTTGTAATAATACTATTGGGGTGGTTCGGAGCCTCAGATACCTAGGAATAATCATTGACGACAAATTAACCTTTACGGAACATATAAAAGAAATCTCATCTAAGTGTTTTAAATTCTCTCTTTCATTCAATAAAGTCTCCGGTGCAAACTGGGGAATTCATAAAAGCTTCATGAAAATATGGTACTTGACTGTCATTGAAAAAATCATTTGTTATGGGGCAGGGGTCTGGGGCTCCGAGCTACAGGGTTTTCAAATTAATAAATTGCTCTCTCTTCAAAGGTGCTTCTTGTTAAAAATCCTTTCGGCTTACAGAACAACTGCTACTGACTCCCTCTGTGTACTGACCAGAATCCCACCAATAAACTATACAATAGATACTCTATGCCATAAATTCAATGGTTCAATACTCAAAATTAATATACCAGAGCCTGACTTCCCAGATATTAAAAATTTCGACTCAAAAATTATAGTATCATCAATTCCATTCAATGAACGATTTCTTATCCTAAATCCTGTTGAATCCTCGGGAGATCCTGACAATGATGTCAACATTGACTTCAATATTTACACTGACGGCTCCAAGATAGATAATAAAGTAGGATTCTCAGTCATTGCAATAAAACATAGCATTATCCACAAGGTCTTCTGTTTTCAGCTTAGCCCCTATAATTCTGTTTTTCAAGCAGAGCTGGCTGCGATTAATTTCGCGGTCAGCTGGGCTAGAGACAATAATCACAATATAAATATTTTTACAGACAGCTTATCATCTATTCAGGCTTTGGAAGGGGTGACGGGGAGATCATCTTTCTTACAAAATGTTAAGAGCAATCTTAATAACAGCCAAATCAACTTTAATATTTCCTGGGTTAGGGGACATGACAATAACTTAGGTAATGAAATCGCAGATCTTTTCGCTAAATTTGGAGCCTACCTGGGAAAACCACTTGATATCCCTTACCCAACCTCAAGATTAAAATTAGAACTACATAACTTACTATATAAAAAATGGACATCACACTGGCATAATTCACAGACGGGCTCTAACCTAAGAAAATATATAAAAATTCCACCTAAGAAAAACTTTTTAATCACAAACAAATTTCTAGTTTACTTTCTTACTGTGGTCATGGCCCCTTCCCAGCCTACCTATGCAGATTTAGACTTAGACCATCTCCCTCTTGCCCCTGTTCCAATCAACATCGTGACTATCTTGGAGACGCCGATCACTACGTTTTTGACTGCGCGTTCACTGCTAATTTCCATATCTGTAAACCAGAACTGGGCAAGGAGGATAAGTGGCTCGACTCAGTCTTAAAAAACCCATCATCAGTTACGAGAATTTCCAACTGTGTCAAAATTGCTCATAAACTAGTTAATTCTTAGACTACTCATTTTCCAGTCGTATGTAATAAATCAAAAATGTTTTAAATGTACTAACTAAGCATAATTCTTGAGTCGAGCCATGAGTCCTCAAGTTTATTTTTGTTTACAAGTAGGGGATAATATAATATAATATAATATAGGGGAAAAGGGCTACTATAATTGTGTGGGGACACTAATTACATTATTTGTTCTTTCTCTTTTTATGTTGTTATTTATTTTGTTTTCATGTTTGATTATACTTTGTGTTCTCACCTAGGTCGGCCAGATGCAAGCATGCTTTTCATTTCTGGTTGATCTGGGCTTGATTTTGTTCTATGAGTTATCCTTGTTTGATTTTGTTTCGTGAAGAACTTCTGGGTCCGTCCCTCTGGTGGTAAAATTTTACTACATTAGTTGAATAAATAAACTATTCTTAGTTAATAAATTTTCTTTACGTTCGTATGCTCATTCTCGGAGGTGTACAATGGACACCTCTGGAGAATAGATTACATTTTGAAATTCCCCTTTTCTCTCCCGGCCCTCCAGCTTTTGTAGGGTTTGTGGTAGAGTTCTCAATTGTATTGAGATTGGGTTGCTAAATTTTTTTTTTGGACTTAAGCAAACTTTCACACCAGGAGGGGGCGGCCCTATTTCTTCATTAAGTTCTTTTTATCTTTTCTGTCTTTTCTGTATTTTTAAAGAAAGAAGAAAATTTTTATAACTACATTCTCCAAGCTAATTTTGTAAAATGTTCTATAGGTGTTTGAGATTACTTTTATTTTATCATGTTTATTTCGCTACAACTCTGAACCCATCATTGTACAGGCTCGAGTCACTACCTTTCCCTCCCCCGCTACCAAATACATCAAAAGGTCAAAGACTATATATATCTAAAAGATAAGACATAATAATCCTTATTAATGATCCTTAAAGATCATGTATTCATGAACTTTGAAAATCTTAAAACCCGATCGAATTTCTAAGTCCAACAAAACATCGGATTATGCACTTTGAAAAATTTTAAATCTGAGAATGAAAACCCTTGTTTCCATCCCAGACCAATTACAAACAACTGATCAAAAAAATTTTCAAGGTTAGTGGGGGGGGGGGGGAAAGTAAATTAAAATAATAAAATAAAAAAAAAATAAAAAACTAAAAAAAATAGAAACAAAAATGAAATAAGACATGTTAATAAGGTTAAATATACATATCACAATCAAATTATAGCTAACTTAAACCTACTTAACTAAGTCTAAATCTAACTTATATCTACTCTGAAATAAACAAATCTCTTTAGGGTTAGTGACTCGAGCTTTTCAATACTTCATCTGTTAAAACCTAAAAGAAAAACCAGTGATATGTTAGAAGATGTATGTAAACTTTGAATATGTATGATTTATTAATAAATGGTGCGTGGGGTGTGTGGCTTACCTTGGGGAGTGTGGTGATGCGCTGGTTTATGCGGACGAGCAGCTCTAGCTAAAAAGTAAGTACATAATTAGCAATATACAATTATATTTGGTCACCCCTAATCCCGGGGATCCCCTTAACTTATTTGGTTTTCTTTTCCCCCCACGCTTGGGGTCACACCCTCGTGGGCCTCTATTTTTACGAGGGGGGCGACCACCCCTCTCAACCTTCCTCATTTCCCCGGGCTTAGGACCGGCATGGGGACGAGCCTCATGGCTCCGACCCATGGCTGAGTTAAAATTCATTACTTATGTTCAAAATCAACCCAGAATTTTTGGATGTTTTTCCCTCGGATCCTTCCCCGGTGGCTCCTCCTGGGGGGACTGGTGGTGGGTGGGTCCGTGGTGGACTGGACCCGCATGTGTCCGTGGGGGGGTCTTCGGGCTCTCCCGTTCCCATGGGTTTGGTTTGCCTGTTCGCCCTCTTTCTGGTGGGGCATTTTTCCCAGGCGGGGCAAGCCAACAACTGAAGGTTGAGACATTTACCAGTTGGTCCCGTCTTGGGTGAGGAATCGCCAATCCCCCTCGCCAACTCGCCAATATAAGTAAATCTTCATAATCAGCGCAATGAGAAGAAATAACAACCACTTCTGATCATCAGGCGACCATCTTGCCTTCTTCCTCTCCACTCTTTGGCTACAACAGTTCTTCGGAAGTGCCTCGTCAGGCGGTAGCTCCTCCCCAACCCGCCCAAACCTCCTTGCTTCTTATACTCCACCTCCGCGCACTGCGCATGCACGAGCTGTCATTGTTTACAAACAATCTTCGCGAACCTTGTGTATTCAACCAGTATTTTTCTGTGCGATTATATATTGACCTTTAACTGGGCAGCTTTTGAACTTTGAGTGTAAAGATTGCTTATTACTTTGCTGATTTTGATCACTGTACCTGTTGGGGTGAAGAACACTCTTTTAGACGAGCAGGTTCCCGATAAGTTACATTAATAGTGATTCATGGTGTGCTCAGTGCCTATCTCTTAGAAGCTGACTCATTAATAACAGTGATTCTCGACAGCATATTCCAGTGCTTTCCGGAGTGGGTTTTTACCAACAGTGTGATTGATCATCCAATTACCCTTGGACTACACTTGGACTACTTGGTGTGCGACTACACTGTGCCTGGTGCAAAGTCTTCTGTGCTCGTGAGGTTTTGAGCCACCTGACCTTCTTTCTCAGTTTGAAAGCGCGTAAAGTTCCATACCTGCATTTTTCCCCACCATATTGTGAGTGCTCTACATACCAGTGGTGCTTTTGGTAAATACGTATTGATACCTGTTTAACATAACGTTTCACTTTATAATACTCAGATTCCAACCATGGCTAACAAAGGAGGTAAACCTTTAGATATGAAACTAACTCCAGAATTTAATCGCCACAACCCACCAAACAACTAGAGCAGATTTCTGCATACCTTTAGACGAAATGATAGTTTAAATTTTCCAAACATAAAAACAGTCCTACAGCTAAATATCTTCTAGATACTTGTGAAAAACTAAAAGAATTTATGCTAACGTACACCAAATACCAGCTGTCCTTACATACTCAAAATACTATTATAGGAGAATTTTCGCCCCTCCCATACTAAAATTATATGCTGAATGCAGCAAAATGTCCTCCAACCTAAACGAGTTTAGACGAAACTCTGAACACTCCAACTCGAGTATTATCCTTGACCAAGAAGTACAGGACACAAAGAGGGAGCTCGAATTGGCCAGAACCCAAATTGCAAAACTGGAAGAGAAAGTTGAACAAATGACAAAAACTATACAAGATCACCTTAAAAACTTTGTCAAACTACAAGAGGCCAATGATACGCTTGAAACCTCCTTCACTTCAAGAAAATCTGAACTGCAAGAAGCTACCAAGGAAGCGGCCAATACAATTCAAACCGTTTTCAACAAAAAATGTCAATTATTAGACCAACTAAAGGAAGAGCGCATAATCCAAGCCAGGAAAGACGAACTACATCGTACAACTTGTCTAACTCAAATGAAAGAAACCCTGGACACCCTTAGCAAAAAAAATTTCAAATCTGAAAGCGAAAAACATTGACAGGATTCTTAATGGAATCAATGCATGTAAAGATAAACAGGACAGCATGATTAATGACGCACTTAGTAAATTCGAAACCATTGACATTAAAGTTAATAAAGCGGTTGAAATCTTGCAGATGGAAACCGAAAACTTGAGCTCCCATGTTGCTACAGAAGGTGCATCCTCCCCTTCCTATGCCGCCATCACCGCCGCCAACTCGCAGACCACTGGAGCAAGCGATGACAGAGCACTTAATATTCTTATTTACCCGATTGACCCAAATAACGCCATCAATTTTCGGCAATCTACGGAAAGAAATCCAGGAAACATCTAAAAACAAAAAACATCACTTTCAGATGCATCAACTTATTTAACATCTCTAAGGGAGTTAAAGTCGTAGTCCCCACAATAAAGGACCAACAATCCGTTCAGACCTATTTGAAAGCACAAATTTGAAAGAAACTTATAGACTCTTCATTCCTAAACCCCCAAGCATCAAACTTATGATAAAGTTCACCAATGGTAGTTCGGAGGAGTTTGCACAGGAGCTAACATCTAAGAACCATCATTCCCATCTTCTGCATTCAAAGTCCTTTTTAACATGACAGCCAAAACCGATCATCATTGGATCATCGAGCTCCAAGATCCCCACCTCACCCTTATCAAAAACCAAATATGTCTTTTTCGGCTTAAGAAATGCCCAAATTGTGAAATATTCCTGTCAGTTAACCACTGCAAACGATGCGGAGAGTATGGGCCACTCGAAGTCTAGATGTCAGGCAAAGGAGCCTCGCTGCCTGACCTGTGGCACCCCTTCCCCGGAACCCCTCCATATATGTTCAATGGAATGTTTTAATTGCTTTGATAACAACACCAAAACTGGAAGAAGTGACCCCGTATTTCATAAATCGGGGTTTTATCAATGCGCCGAGTTTCAGAGACAGCGCCAGTCCGTTAGAGCCAAGTCAGGCATCGACAAACTTTTAAGGTAGTTTGGTTTTTGTGTTCCAGTTTGTTCTTTATCCTTGTGTTCTGTTGTGTTTAACTTTTTTTTTTTAAATTTGTTTTTGTACTGGTTTCTTTAAATGCTAAATATTATTCAACTTAATACAAACCACACCCAATCAGCTATTGATAACTTACTCAATATTGCAATTAATGATAAATATGACATAATTCTAATCCAAGATCCATACCTGAAAAATAACCTAATTCCTGGTGTCCCCTCTTTTTGTAGAACCTTCTCCTCTCGACTGTACGGTGCTGCTATTATTGTTTGTAATCCTGATCTTATTGTTAGTTTTCTTCAATAGTTCCTACTCCTCGGTCTTTATTGAAATCAACTACAATAATTTTAACTTTTACCTAGCCTCTATTTACCTCCGACCCCACCAAGATATACATACCCAAATCTTAGAATTCGACAACCTTAATTTTATTTTCCAGCAATTATATCTTATCTGGTGACTTCAACTGTAAAGGCAGGGAGTGGGGATATAACTGTACAAAATACGAGAGGAGAGGCCCTTAAAAATTTTATAACTACAAATGATTTTGTTTTGTTTAATGTTCCTGGGCTTGGCCCCTCTTTTGCCACCGCTCATGCGTGGGGGAATCCGGATGTTACCCTTGGTAATCCGGCCATGCCCAACCACTTGACAAACGGAAATTCTCGACACAGAATCGAACAGCGATCAAAAATTTTTATTACCTTTAATTTTTTCCCCTTACCCAAAAACCCCTTTTGTCACTGGCGATTTTTTTTTTAAAAAAACCAATTACCCATTGTAACAATCCCTGCCAATGCGAGTGGGATTCTGGTGGTTCTTTGTAGTAAAGGTTTGACTCAGCATTATAAAAAAAATTCATTTAAAAGATGACAAATTTTAAAAATTTTATACATGATTGGGTTTTTACAACATCTCCTTTGAAAAACCCCGCCGTTCTCCTTCAAGTCCAAATCAAAGTCCCCTTCCCACGCGTACCGTCCTTTTTTATTCTCTCCTCCAAGGGTAGGGAACGCCCTTCAATCAAAATTGTAGACGCCCGGCCCATACGCTGGGGTCAAGATGGGACAAATTCCAGAAGGGACGGTAACACCCCCCCTAGTTTGAAGTTTTTTTCAAAGAAAACAATTTCCCCAACTACATAACAAAAGAAAGGTGGCAAGATAAGACCATACCTTTGGCGACAATGTGGAATCTCCCCCCCCCCAAAAATTCATGAGCGTGACAATAAAACAGTAAACTAAAACTTTAAACACTATGAAACAAAAAATTAAATTATAAAAAACCCCCACCAAAAATTTTACATTTTTAAAAAAAAACCCCTAGACGTCACAATAGCATAATTGAAAAAAACGAACTGAAAAAAAAATTACTTTTACCACGCTGGTTTCTCCCCGAGATAAAGGCATCAGCGCCTTTTTTTTCAGCCCCGGTTTGTATAATAGAGATGTTTAACGCTGCACCCCCAAAAGCCATCTTGAAGTTTAGTTTTTCTGGGTGCCCCCTCTTCAAATACTGGGGATTGGGGCCCCGAAAAATTTTTAATTGTGGTTCCAAAAACCCGGTCTAAATTTTTTTTAGACCCAAATAACGCGTAAGTTCCCCCAATTGCAGCCCATTTTTTTTTTGTTCGTCCATTTCTTGCTAGAAAACTTATGGAAACAATTTTTCCCTTGGCTTTTTAAATTTTCCCAAAGGGGTCGCGCCCCCCCCAAAATTTCCCCGAAGCTCACAAGAAATGGAAAAGGGGTTTTTTTATATCATGTGTGGGTATACCGCCTTTACTAAACTTTTTTTTCAACTCCCCAAAGGTTTTTTTTCCCTCATTAGACCACGGTATCTCGTTGGATACCTTTTGGGGTTAGTTGGTCAGTGGGAGCAATTTCTGCAAAACGGGGTTTTTATTTTCCCCTGAGTATAAAATAATCCCGGGGGAAGCGGCCTTTTTTTCGTTACTGGCAATAGAACCCCCCCTGAATAACTTTTAGTTTTTCGGATCCGGCCCCAGTTTTAAGTCCCACATAGCTAAGTATTTACCTGACCCCTGACAAAGTGACTTTTTTTGGATATTTGCCGAGAAGTAAGTCATTCAAGTTTTTAAAAAAAGCTCTTTAAATGGATCATATGGTCCGACCAAGATTGGAGATATGACGATATCATCTATGTAACTATCAGCGTTTTTCTCGATGTTCACTTTAAAACTAAAATTCTCGTTTTTTGAAAAAGTATTGGCACTCCCTTTAATCCATACGGCATAACTGCCATGATATTGCCCTTTGGGTCCAATGAAACGGGTTAGTTCTTTTACTTGCCTCATCCATCGAAATATCCAATAGCCTTTTAAAATATCCAAAGTGGTCAGTATTTTTGATTGCCCCTGCTTTGTATCTCAATTCAGTAGCATTTTGCATGGGGAATAGGTTTATTTTGCACGCCAAGTTCAAAAACCTGTAATCCAGCAAATCTTATGCTGAATCCTTCTTAGCCACACAGACTAATGGATAACATCTCTGCCTGCAAAGCTTATTAATCCCTTCTCCATTTAAACCGAAATTTGGATCCTCCACCGCCGGTTTTAAACTTTCGGGACCCTATAAAAGTGGGGCTTTTCCGCTCATACTTGGTTTTAATTGAATGGAATAACTTCCCACCTTTGCCCCTTTTTAACTCCCCGAAAACCTCTTTTAAACTCATTAAAAAAACCCTTTTTAATTCCCCTGCCCCCTACCGTTAAAGTTCTGTTTTTAACCGAATTTGAGACTCAAAAAATTCCTGAGTAGTTAAATCCCCTTTTTCCGGGTGCGTGTTGCACATCCCCAAATCCTTCTTCTTCGTAAACAACCCCATAGCAGCCACGGGCTGTATTACGCCTTAATTTGTTTTGGTGAAATGTCTTTTTGCACCAATTTGGCAATTCTACCAGAAAGAGTGGTCAGATTTTTTTTACTATTCCCGGTACTGACCATCTTTCGTAAATCTTATTTGTCGAATCTGGCTCCAAAACAATAACCTTATCTCCTACGTTATATTTCTTATTAGAAAAACCTTAATTGTATCTGCGAGCGTAATTTTTGTTTTTTTATTCGCAACATTAGCCGCAAACAGATTGACCTAAGTTATTTCTTAAATTCTTCCAGATAAAATTGGGGCTTAAGCTTTCCCTTCTGGTATAATAGTTTGCCCCCCTAAACAGTCTTAAGCAATGCCAAAGGACCGTTTGGAACTCTTCCATACATTAAACTGGAATGGGGAAATTCCAGTAGTTTCTTAAATACTTCCCGTGGGCCCCACAATAGAAACGGGCAAAACCCCTTTTCCCAATTCCTGTCATGTTTCCTAATAGCGTGATGTAACATATTTTTTAAGAGCCTTAATCGCTCCACTGGCCTTGCTCAAAGCATTCCAGGAGTACAAAAACCTTGGGACAACCCCTAAGTGTTTAAAAAACCCTCCGTCAATTTCGCCGCGAAATTTGTCCCATTATCCATAGCTATGACTTGTGGAACTCCCGTTTCATAAAAATCTGAAGAGGGCTTCGCATGTCGCCTTGGAGTTAATGTAAAAAAAGAGGACTGCCTCAGGCCACCTCGAATGTTGATTACAACGCACAGGACGTATTATGCCCCCTAGAAGAAACGGGGTCAATAGGACCAATTATATCGGCTTTGCACCGCCTGAAATGGAAGTTTCTGGCCTCGCAATCGGCTCAATAGGGGGATCTTATTAGTGCGGACCCTACGCCGTAACTGATCTCTTCACAGCTACTACAATAAAGCTTAACTTGTTTTCTGACGCCCCCCCCAAGAAAAATGACAACTTTATCCTTTCTAGGTTTTTCCGCCGCCAAATGTCCACCCGTAATTGGTTTTGAGCCGTCTTAAAATTTCCATTTCCCTACACTCGGGTACCACCAGCTGTTTTTAAACTTTCATTTACCACTTTATTTCATGATAAGAAAAACCTTCCTCAACAAATAGGAATTTCCCTGTCTACCTTCTTCCCAGAACCCGGGGACAATCACGGACAATCCCCTTTTGTTGCTGCCTAAACAGCCAAGACTGCTCCCCCCTTTTGCTGTGCGCCATTGTCCCCCCGAATTATCGGGTTCCCGTCCGCTTCAATTTTCAGTGACAAAAATCGTCTGCCTCTGTGCTGCCCATTTTGAGCCCAAGGTAGTGGATCTTCTCCCCCCTTTGCTTCCCTTCTTCGTACCAAATTTTTCCTCCCCTGAGAAGGCGGCACGCCTATTTCAATGCTATTTACTGAATACAACTGGGTTTTTGATTGTTCAAAGCCTCCAAACTGCAGGTGTAACCAGTGCAGGACAATTTAAATTATCAGGATAGCTGCTAAATTTTCAATTTTCGGGGATTGATAGTCTTCCTTCCTCCCATAAAGACAGGGGCAGTTACCAGTTCCGCTTTATGCATTGTCCAATTGCAGGGACTAATAAATGCAACCCCAGTTTTATATTTGCCCGGGAAAATTAAGTCTTTGGGGAAAAAAACACAAACTGGGCCCCAGAGTCATGATAGCCTCAATATTATTTCCCCAATTTTTATGCTTACCATGGGAAGTTGGCCTTCATCCATTACATCCCGTTTGTTCTTAATTGCATTCATTCCTACATTAATACAAACCCATTAATTAACCTTCATTCTCTCTCGGTTTTTACAGTCCTTCTTTATATGCCGGGCTCTTTGCAACCGTAAAGTATTTTTGACTTATTTCGGTCCAAGTTATCACCATTCCTCCATTTTTTTTTGCCCTTGCCCATTGTTTCCGGATCCCCCCTTCGGTGGCCCTATTGCCAACGGCGGTCTCTCTCTATAATTATTGCCATCTCGACAGTTTTTCTTTCGATCCCCAGTACCCCTCGACCTTTGACCGTTGTTTGGGATTTGTTTCTAAATACGTCATCCTGACGCAAGTTCGTTTGGGGTTTAACCATTTTATTCCCCCCCCTTTAATTATTATGGGACCTCACCCAACCATTTACTAAATCTTTCATCTTATCTGCCACTCCAATCCTTCAGATCGGATAAGGGACAATATTTCGACTTTCAAAAGTTTCTAAGGTAGTTTTAATAGGGACGCCCATTGTACATAGATTCATTAGGGAACTTTCGCATAGCTTAAGGGAAAACCGAACGCTAACACAACCTTATTTTGTTTTTATTAGCATGCGCGAAGAATAAGGGATGCCTTGCAAAAAAATGTCTGTTGCATAGCGTTAGCGCTAACGTAAACCTTATCCTTATCTACGTAAAATGTAACCTCGACTTAAAATTAAGCGACAGTTGATGGTTTTGTTAAGCTTTTTAATGAGGCCTCTAATGGAAATTGGTAGGCAAAAAATAAAGGTTTTTCAAACTATAAAGTAAACAACAAAAATTTTAGCGATCTTACGATAGTTGCAGACATTTTTAACTAAATGGTAACTTAATAATTAACTTAAATATTAATTTTTCAAATTAGATTCTTCTGTGGAATAAAAAAAAAAATTGTTGCATTATTGCCATGCAATTTAGTCTTTTGGGGTCCCTTGTAAAAAAAAAAAAAATATGGGTACTAAGGATTGTAAATATATTGTTGACACACACTTTCACAAGAAATAAAAGCTGTCTACATGCATGAGATTTTAAAAGACACATTAATTTAGTTTTCTTGTTTTTTGTGAAAGAAAATGTCAATAAAATGTTTAACCTAAAAATTTGTAACACAAAATTGCAGATTTTATTGGCATCTTTATATATTTTCCAGTGGACGTCTGAAATAAGTTGTGGGTGGGTTAAAAAAAAATAAAAAACATGGAAGTCTGACACTCAGCCATATATAGAACTAACACATCTTGTAGAATTTGAAGCATTCAAAAAACAGTTCCATAAATATCAATGTTCAACGTTCAGGTGCATTTTGTGAATTGCTATTTGCCTTAAGATAACGGTGAATCCAAAAATCTGTTCTGATTTAAAAGTTAAATTCTAAGCTAAAGTTGGCCACCACACAAATTCTTTAAAAGCCCCTTGTATGTTAAATATGTAATAAAAAGGGGGGGGGGGGATTTTCAAAGGGTTTAGGTCCCCGGTTTGATTTTGCTTGTGACCATTAAGCAGTATATGGGGGGGGAAGGGTATTAATTTTAAATTTTAAAAAATAAACATAAAGTGTGACACTTTTTTCCATATACTAACTCATCTTGTTGAGTTGATGGCAGTCAAGAACAGTTCCATAAAAATTATTTTGTTAGGTGCTTTTGTGAATATGTTAATTTGCTTAATGATAACGGTGAATTCAAAAATACAGTTTCTTTTAAAAGTAAATTCTAAAGCTAAAGTTTGTAACTTTTATATATTCTTTAAAAAGCTCTCGCAGTTAAATACACAAATACAATAATACAAATGAGGGAAATTTTTAAAAGGGTTAAAGGTTCTGGTTAGTTTTTTGCTTTGTCGACCATTAGGCAGGTCTATGGGGGGGGGTCCCTCAAGTTTAAAAAAAAAACATGAAGGTGACTCATCCATAGATAGAACTCATTATGAATTAATTGCACCAAGTAGTTCCTTTAAAAATTTTTGCCAGGTGATTTTGTGAATATATTATTTTGCTTAATGCGTAAATGAAAACCGTTTGAAAATTTTAAAATTAACAAAAATGAATGAAAGTGTAGGTTGATTTTTAAGTAATAGATTCAACCCTGTAAGATTCGTGGTAGTATACAATAAAAAAGGAATTTTGTAAATTTGAAAGTAAATAAATATCCCCCAAAAAATGGAAGTAATCAACTTTTTGAATGATAAATTAAAATAAAAAATAAAACTTTTACAGAAAAATAAGGGGGTAGTATTCAAAAATATGCACACCGAGAATACAATTTTTATTACGATTCGAAGGTTTTACGGTTTTGAACTTTTTTAAGCAAAACTTTTGAAATGTTTATCTTTCACATTTTCGATTTTATTTTGTGATTTCAAAAAATTTGATTATAAGCAAAGTCTTTTTTTTTGTCACGTTACTTTTCAAAACAAACCGAGACTAACGCCATAACCAAAAATACAACAAACTAAAAGCCAAAACAAGAACATTGACTTAACGTTTACGGTTAGAGGATAGCGTTAGGCGTTACGCTAAAAATTTTCCGAAATAAGGGAAGCGTTCCCTTAACCTTATCTTACGCGCACGGATTGGTCGAGAGGTTAGGGTTTTGGGTTAGCGTTAGCGTTTACGGTTCACCAAACCGTATGCAAAATCTTTTTTTTTTCCTTTCAAAACAATTCTCGAAATTCTTCCGGTATTGTACTGGGTTAAGACGATTTTCAGCCAAAATTTACATTTCCTTAATTGCTTTATAATTGCTATTTTCCAAACCCAGACTGTTTGTTAAACTCCCATAAAAATTACCAATCGATGAAAAACAATCTTTCCCCAATACACATCTGGTACCGAATAAATATCAAAAATGGTTTCCACCTGAAAGAAAGAAAAAAACCCATTTTCTGAATTTGAGGGCACCTTAGGCAGTTGGTCCTTTACCAAACTCAAGTATTTAAATAATTCTTTTTCGACCCCTCTATCGGAGGACCTATTATCATATTTACCTGAGTTCTTTGAACACTCTGTAATTCCAGAATTCTATTTCTTGTTCCCTTTCTAACCTTTTCTCTTCCCTCAACTTCTCTTTCCTGTTCCCTGATTTTACTATGTTCAATCCCCTCTATAATATCCCTAATTAAGTCCTCGTCATAATTTGAACTTCCCTTAATTTAACGCAATTAACTCAACCACTTTGGCGGTACTTGGTACGTCCTCTCCCATTTCTTTAGCTATTTCACATAACTCCGCCTTTTTAACTCCTTTCAACACGACATTTTGACAATGTTGAAAACCCCAAAACGACTTTTAAAAGAATACTAAGGACGAAACCTTACTAATGAAACTATCATTAAAAACACCCACCAAAATGTTTTTGCAGCTTTAACCAAGTTGTCATAAATTTATAAATCCCTCATTATGTTATTTATCACAACACAAAATAAAAATAATTAACAACTTAAACATTTTATAGTCCTGAAAGAGATTGAAAAATACCCTTTGCATATTTACCGCAACCAAATCAAATCAGTTTAATTCCAATTATGCCATGTGTTTTCCCCTTTTCCTTTAAAAAAAAATCAATCTAAATTCTAACTAAATTCCAAAAAAAACACACCCTAATCTACTCTATTTAGATTTAAATTTGCATTATATTTATAAACATTAACACATTAACATCAACCACTGGCATGAGTCGTAATGCACAGAAATTCCACTTACCGCCGTAGGTGAGGCTTTCCAAGGAAATCGGTCTCCGTTGATGGTCAGGCTCTCGGTACTGTCCACGGAAGCTATCGCACCGCAGTATCAAGTCCGCCTTCGCTGCTGTTGCTCTCGGACAAGGGAGGGTATCCGCACCTCCGTCGCTGGTCTCACTTCTCGGTCCAGAGAGGTATCCGAACCTCCGTCACTGGTCCCGCCGACTCCGCAACGATGTAGCCGTCTCCCAAGGCGCTGGTTTCCACCTCCGTCGCTGATTCCGCTTCTCGGTCAAATTTCAGCTTTTCTTTCTCTGAGTCAATCCTGTCGACTGCGCCAATGTAACGAATCCCTGCCCATATGCGAGCTAGGGATTCAGTGGTGGTTCTTTGTAGTAAAGGTTTGACTCAGCATTATAAGAAAAATTCAGTTTAATGATGACTAAATTAGAAATTATACATGACTTGGGTTTTTACAACATCTCCATTTGAGTAACCGACCGTTCTCCTTCAATCCAGAATCAAAGTCCTCCTTGCCACGCGTACCTGTCCTTTTTTATTCTCTCCTCCAAGGGTAGAGACACGCCCTTCAATCAAAATTGCTCAGACGCCCGGCGCCATACGCTCGGGGTCAAGATGAGGACAAATTCCAGAAGGGACGGTGACACCCATTAAATAAATTTGCTTACAATCTCAATACCAAGATCAATGACCTTAACAACAACCTCGATTCCGTTCACAACACTCAGCAACTCGAAGAATTTTACTCATTTTTTATCAATTCTATTCAAGACGCTGCTATTAAATCAATTCGTAAAAAGAAAAAAGTTATTACATTCAAATTCAAGTGGTGGACTGGAGAGTTGGCCATCCTCAGGAACAAAGTTACTGCACTTTACCGCAGGTATAACAAATCTAGGAATAATAATGTTGACCAGAATCAAACCAATACCTTTTATATTACTTACAAGAAAGCCCGTGCAAGATATAAACTCCAAATCAAACACGCCAAGCAGACGGCATGGGGAGATTTCTGTGTCAAAACCAGTGATAAATACGGTACAACTTTTAAAACAGTTTTTGGCAAAATAAAAAGGAACACCCAGATAACAATAGCGATACCCAGGTCAACCAAACCTTAATTTTCATGATAAACTTAACATTTTAATAGACTCTGCTTTCAACACCGTAGACACTGGTTTTGCCCTACCAACTTATGATTATCCAGCCTCCCGATCCTCCAATTTCGGAGGATGAAATCTGCTATGTCTTTAAAAAATTTGAAAGGTGGTAAGGCCCAGGGCTTAGACAACTTAAACTATGATTTTTGGGAAGAAGGTTTCTACGAAGTCGCCCCGAATCTTATTTATAAGTTTTTAAGGATATCTTTTGATTTTTGTTTCTTTCCAAAATGCCTCGCGGAGGGGAGGATCTTCTTCCTGCTTAAACCAGGAGAGATCCTTCTCTTTGCGAATCATACGGGCCCAAATTTGCCTCCTACCAACCCTCGGTAAAATAATTGAAAGAATTTTTGTTAACAGGCTCAATAGATGGCTATACCAAACAAACTTTCTTCACAATAAACAATATGGGTTCCGTTAGCTTCGCAGTTGCGAGCTTGCGGTCACCACTTAACTCAACAAATTAAAACCAGACTGTCCCAACTACAAATTTACAGCTCTGATTTCTATTGATATCAGAGCCGCATTCGACAATTCAAACTGGAAAATTTTGTTTGAAATTCTTGATAGGGGCGGTTTCCCAACCTTCTTCAAGGCCTTCATTAGTTACTATCTAGCTGGGCGCTCGGTTGTCTGCATTAAAGGAGAAGTTTTTATTAAAAAACCCATTTTCGGGGGTGCACCACAAGGATCTGTGGTGGCCACCATTTTATGGCTTATTTATTTCAATAATATTCTTAGCTTAAACAACTCCATTTTCTTTATTCAAGCCTTTGCAGACGACCTGATCGCCCTAGCTTCTGGCGATACCAGGAAAACAAGGGAAAATTTGCAGCCAATGCCTTCTTTCAAATGTTTTCCTACACCCTTAATATCGCCTTAAACTTAATATCGCTGTTAAAAAAAAACAAGCCTTGATTTTTATTCAAAAGAAAACCTAAAAATTGCTAGACTCCCAAATGGAGCTCTGAGCCGCAATCCTATTTTAAAAATTAATGATTCTTCCATCAGTATTGTTAGGGAAATTTAAAATATCTGGGCATCACCTTAGACGACACCCTGCTATTCACTCACCACATTTCCTCTGTTATTGATAGGTGCTTTAACTTTGCTAATAATTTTAAACTGGTCTCAGGCTTTAACTGGGGAATTCATCCCCCCCTCATGAAAACATGGTATCTGACAGTCCATCGAAAAAATTCTCACCTACGCAGCGGGGGTCTGGGGGGTGCTCTAAACAACCAACAAATTTCTAAAATTTAAATTTTTTTACAAAGGATATTCCTAACTAAAATCCTTGGGGCCTACCGCACCACGCCAAATTCCGCTCTCTTTGTTTTATCGGATCCCCCTATTAACCTTACCATCAAAAGTCTTCATGACAAATTTTTCTTCACTGATCATTTTATCACTATTGATAATTTTCCTCTTCCAAGTCAGCTTTGATTTTAAAAAACCAGTCAACTCAATTCCCCTAAACAAAAAGACTTATATTCTCAACTCTGGCATCAATAGCTTTCCGTCGGTGGACACGTTTGACGTCTATACCGACGGATCTAAAATTCAAGACCATGTTGGATACCGTTTGTATCCTTCAAAATAATAGGATCTTTAAAACTTTTACCTTTAAATTAGGCAAATTTAACTCTGTTTTCCAGTCCGAGTTGGCGGCGATTAATTTTGCTGTCACTTGGGCTGGAACCAATAATTACTTTGTTAATATTTATTCCGACAGTCTTTCTTCAATAGCAGCTCTTGAAGGGGCAGGCGCGGTGACGGAAACTGGTCTCATCCATTAAACTAACTTACTTCTTTACAAAATAATTTTAACCTATATTGGGGTTAAAGCCCATATTAATATCATCGGTAATGAACTAGCTGACAATTGGGCCAAGATCGGAGCATTTTTAGGTACACCAACTGTTCTCCCAATTCCCATATCAAGGCTAAAACTCATTTTAAAACCTCTTTAATGCAAACCTGGGATGAACTATGATCCTCCTCCCTACTGGAAGGAGGACTTTTAGATCATCAATACCCAAAACCTATCCTTTTTTTCCGCAAACAAAGCCATCATTTATTTTGTCTCCGGTCACCGGCCCTTTCTTGCCCTTTACTTATTCCGGTTAAAAATTAAGCCGTCACCCGTCTGCCTTTGGTATTAACATCAACAATGGAGGGGGGGGGACTCTGATCATTTTCCTTTCACTGTTCATTTACAAAGACTTTCACCTTACCATCCCGTCTGCAGGTTCAATAACGTCCTAAATAACCAAGGTTCAACCCCAAAAACTATCACAATGCATAAAAAATTTCACAAATTGCAATAGCTAACAATATTCGAAAAATCACTATATGATTCTTCCCTATTATGTACCAAGTGTTTTTTTTTTTTTCTTATTTTTTCTTATTTTCATTGTATTATTAATTTGTTTAACTGAGCCGATTTGGCCCAGTTTTGGGGTTGTTTTTTTTTTTTATAGAAAAAAGGTACTTTATTTTAAATTTGCTTCTGCAGGAGTCTGCTCTGTGTTTCTTGATATGTTACAGCGATTTTTTCATTTGTTTACATTCTGATAACTGCCATCTTTTTGTTTTGTGTGAGCTCAGTCGCGCCCCGCCGCCACTCCCCTCCCTTGATGCAAATTTATTTACAATAACTTTGATCTTCCTTCTAAAAATTCCTCACGAAAATATTGATCAAGAAACCTTTCCAAATAATTCTAAATAAATAAATAAAAAAAAAAAAAATAATAATAATAATAAATAAAATAAAAATAAATAAAAAAAAATAATAAAATAAATAAAAAAAAATAATAATAAAAATAAAAAAAAAAAAAATAATAATTTTAAAAAAAAAAAATAATAAAAAAAAAATTTAAAAAAAAACTGATTAAAAACCCTTTTGGGGGTTTTTTTTAAACTAAAATTAGAAATATAAAAAACAATTTGATCAAGGACTTATAAAAATGAATGAGTTAGGGAAAACCCGAAATACCAGAACATCTGATCATGGACTTTAAAAAAAAAATAAAAAAAAATTAATAAAAATAAAAAAAATTTAATTATTTAACAGAAACATCTGACTAAAATATTTTTAAAGGTTATTTAAAGGGAGGGGAAAAAGATATAAAAATGAGGCGTTAATTCTTTTTATCCATACTTAAAAAATAATCCAAAACTACTTATAACTACCTATTTCTACTTATATTTAATCTGAAAATAAATCTCTTTTTGGGGGTTTTAGCGACTCGAGTTTTTTCAGATTTCATCTGTATTCCTGAAAAAAAAACCGATTTTTCAATTATTATTTTATAAAATTTGTCTGTAAATTTTTAATTTCAATAAACGGGCCCCTTTTTTGAGGCCGTGGGTGTTGGGGAAGTGGCCACCTTGGTTTCGTGGGTTGGTGCAACTGGTGGTTCGGACGAGCTCGGCTGAAAGTAATTTTCTGTTTAAAGACATAAAATTTCTGCTTGGTTACCCTTATTCTTCCCCCATCCCACCAATCCCCCCTCCCCCGATCGGGCCCCCCCCCCCCCCTACTTCCCAATTCTGGGGTCACACCCTATTGGGTCCGAATTTTACGAAGGGGGGAGACCTTCCCCTCCTCAACCTTCCTCCTTTCCCGGGCTTAGGACCGGCACGGGGACAAGCTTCCCTGGGTCCATCCCCTGGCGGAGTTTAATTTCGTTTTCTTATTTTTCCCCTAAACAATTCATTTTCCCTGCCTAATTTTGATTTTTTCCCTAATTGGGTTTGCTTTAAAAATTTTTAAAAATTGGTTCGCCCTTTGGGTCGGGCATTCCCAGGGGGGGGGGGTCTTTCTTCTGGTCGGCCTGGCGGGCCCGTCGGGTCTGCTGTGCCCCGGTGGACTGGGCCCGCTCGTGTCCCCTGCGGGTGTCCTTGTGCGCCTCTCTTCGCGGCGGGTTTGGTTTGCCAGTTTTTCCCCTTTCTTTCGGGCACTTCCTCCCGGACGGGGAGGTGGTTGCGCTATAGGGCTCCCGGCCTTGCGCATCCTCGTCCTGGGTCCGTTTAAACGCCAATCCCAAAAAGCGCATGCTCGCCCACGGAACTAGGTTGTGTTTTCTGTGGTGCTCCGGCAAAATGTAACTAAAAAACCTTAATTATCAAAAATTTTACTATGATCTTTAAGCTATTCTTATTAATTAATCGTTATCTACCCAATGAGCTAAAAATTGGTGTAAATAAGTCATTTTTTGGACTTTGAGAGCAGCTACCGTGAACTTTTGGTACACGTAAACAGCGAAAAGGGAAATGTGATTCCCTTTTGAAAAAAATTCTGCTACTATCGAAATAACTACCGCTGTGTTCTCCTATTTTTTCAGCTACTTTTGTGTAAGTGTCACTTTACTTGGGCAATCCCTCCTTGGTTATTCGAAACTTGATTACTTTTTTACCTGTGTTTACATCTGAGTCTTGTGTCAACGCCCTCCATCTTGGCTCCCTCCGGTTTCCCCTTTATACTTAAATCACCCTGGGCTTTTTTACCAATGATGGCCCCAAAACAACCATAGCTTTATCTTCGACCCTTTGATAATGAACTGCTGATCGTGGTGTTTATTCCAGGTGCTAATAGCCCGCATTGTATAAATCATTTTTGAATTTTTACTGGGTTAACTTAAAATTTTTGTGGAAATTCCCTTTTGTTTATTTTTTATGTATACAAAGTGTTTCCCCCTTTTAAAATTTTTGTATATTATAGATCTATTATATAGTCTCGAGAAAAATTTTTATAGGGTTTGCCATTGGCCTTTTATCCTATCCTTGATTTTACTGTTCTGCTAGGCTTCCCTCGCTTAATGATGTTTCCCTTTGGATTTTAAGAAATCCCACCTTTACCTTAAAAAATAATCAGTATTTACCAATGCCACTACTGTGTTCCCTTAAGGGAGCTACAAAACATTTTAGTAAGGACTCTCTCCTCTGGCAATTTTATAGTTGGGAAAAAATGGAATTTAAATTTTAAATACCTTTTTTGGGTACTCACTACAATATCCACTATCTAAAGGCAATGCGCAATGTATTGTTGGAGAATTCATTGGTCCACTTCTGGATTATGTTCAAAACCATGGCAGGAAGTCCTTAAACCAGCTAATGTGATAATTTAGTTGAAAAAAAAGCGAAAAGATATTGAGATTAAAAGCTAAAAGAATCTCTAACCTCTGCAAAAAGACAAAATTGATAAATGGAAGAAGAGTTGGGTAAGGAGAGGGAGGCTTCGCGAACATTCCTAGAGAATGGGGTAAACCTTTCTAGCGCTAGGGAAGAGATTGACAAACAATCGGATAAAAAAGTGGCCACTATTAAAAGCTCTTTTCAGTCCCATTTAGAGGAGCTTGACAGGCTTGAAAAAGACAGGCAAACAAACTGTGAAATTATAATTGATAAACTAATTAAGGGGAGGTCAGATGAACTGAACTCCACCAAATTAATTTTGGAACAATATGATGCAAGATGTAAGTGAAAACAAGGATATGATCAATAAGGTATCCGGGGAAATGGAGAACTTAAGGGATTCCGTTACCTCAGCCTTAGAGGCCTTAGATTAGACATTGGGGAGGCGAAGGTTTCTTCCGCCCCGACACCTCCCTCATTTGCGGATGTCGTCGCCACGGAGGCGTAAAGAAAATGTCATCATTTTTGTAGACTTACCGGTAGAGGGAGAGGGGGTGAAGGACTTCAGGGGTTTTAAAAACGCCCTGGGGGCAATCTGTCTAAGGAAAGCTGTAAATGCAGTGGCATTTACGAAACTAAAAAAGGCGCCAAATTAACTGCCCCTTCACTCTCAGATGCCAATAGTATAAAGGAATAATAGGAAAAACGGAATCATTATTGACTTTGAAGGTTAATATTATGACTAAAGAACCCCCTAAATTTATCATTAAGTACACAAATCTTAAAGACGAAAAGGCTCTTTTGGAACAACTTGTTCTTAAAAACCATTCTTCTCTACAACTAGTCCCAAAGTTCTTTTTAAAATTGATATAAATAAAATGGACCAGTACCATTGGGTAATAGAGATCCCTCCCAGCGCCTTTAAAGCTGTTGAGAGTCTTGGCTTTGTTTATTTGGGACTGGGAAAGCACAGACTTCTTGAGTTTGTGTCGATAAGACATTGTAAGAACTGTCTGGAATACGGCCATACCACTAAAAAATGTACCAACTCAGGGGGAAGGTGTATTAAATGCGGGGATCAAAAGCATACTGAGCCATGCTCTCTCCGATGCTTTTCTTGTCACAAAAAAAACGGTGCAAATGATGGCTTTATGGAACTATTTAAAACTGATCATAGAGTTGCTTCTGATAGATGTCCGGAGTACCGGAAACAGGTGAGTGTTGCCCGATCTCGTGTAGATCATGGCAACTAAACCTTTAAGCTTTGTTCAAATTAATGTGAATCACTCTCTGTCTGCACACAACTGCCTTTTACTATACATTAAAAATTATGAACCAGATTTAATTTGCCTACAGGACCCATACTTATCAAATCATTCGCCTATGGTATTTCCCAAGGGCCTCAGGGTTTTCTCCTCTCAATCAGGTGGATCCCAAATATTATTGTTAATGATTTGATTGAGGTTTCATTCCTCTGCAGTACTAACTCCTCGGTTTTTGTGGAGGTAAATTATAATTCAAACAATTTTATTTTTAGTTCAGTGTATTTTCGTCCTCATGATAATATTGAAACACAAATTGAAGAGTTTAACAGAATTAATTTTGCAAAGCTAAATTATTTAATTCTTGGTGATTTTAATTGTCAATCCCCAGATTGGGGATACTCACAGGAAAATGAGAGGGGAGAGCTCCTGAGGCTTTTTCTGGTCTCAAATAAACTCAATATTATTAATCTTCCAGATTTAGGCCCGTCCTTCGTCTCCACCAGGGGATCAGGTAATCCAGATCTTTCGATTTGTTCATCTGAACTATTGCCCTTTATTAAAAAGTGGAATATATTAGATCTAGAGTCACTAAGTGACCATAAATACATTACTTTTACCTATGAGCCCTGTAGTCAGATTATTAATGATTTTTTCCTAAAAACTAAATACCCTATGCCTAAATTTATATACAATGTTACCAAGATTCTCAGTGTTCTAGAAAGGGAACTAGAGTTGATTAATAATAAGGAGGATCTTAATAGTTTTTATGACAACTTGGTAACTAAAGTCAAAGACTGTGCTTTCAAAAATATTTAAAAAAAAAACAAATTAAGCAAACTATTAAGATTACCTGGTGGACCGGAGAGCTGGCCTCAATGAGAAACAGAACTACTGCCCTATATAAAAAGTATGTTAAAGCTAAGCTAAGAAATGAGGATTCTAATTATATAACCCATGTGCATATTTTATATAAAAAGAATAGAGCTCAGTACAAACGCGCGGTCAAAGACGCTAAGTGTCAGGCATGGAGGACAAATTGCACTTTGGCTACTAATAAGTACGGATCTGTTTTTAAGACAGTTTTTGGGAAGCTTGCCCGAGGTAATGATTTACTGGTGGAATTTGAGGACCCTAACCTTACTTTCTCAACAAAAATTTCGAAACTTCTTGATGCCACGTTCACAACTGTAAACCCCCCCCCAATTTTTCTTGTCCTAATTTTGGTGATTTTAACGATTCATTTCCAGTCTCAATCAAGGAGTTGATCCCCATCTTTAATTCTTTAAAAACCGGAAAGGCCCCAGGCATGGATAAGCTAGATTATAATATTTGGAAGGTCTGTTTTAATCTTAACAATTCGTTATTTTTAAGCCTTTTTAATAAATCCATGCTCTGGGGAGTCTTTCCTGGGTGTCTAACAGAGGGGAGGATTTTCTTTCTCCTTAAACCGGGAAAGGATCCCTCCTCATGTAAATCGTATCGCCCAATATGTCTTCTGCCTACTCTCGGTAAAATTCTGGAGAGACTTGTAGTTAATAGGCTTAAACATTGGATTTTTAAAAATAATATTTTACACCCAAATCAGTTTGGTTTCAGGGAGGGATGCAGCTGTGAACTGGCAATCTATCATCTCATAAAGTTCATCGAAAATAGTAGGACCTCATACAATTTTACTGCCCTTGTCTCAATTGACATAAGGGCAGCATTTGACAATATGGACTGGGCCGTTCTGTTTAAAAAATTTTCAAATATCGGTTTGCCATTTTATTTGCGTGCCTTTATTTCTTGTTATCTTAGTAACAGGAAAATTAGTTTCACTGATGGTAATATCTCTGTTACGAAAGAAATTTTTAAGGGAGCACCACAAGGTTCAGTCATTGCCCCAATCCTGTGGAACCTGTACTTTAACTCTTTTGGATCTGAACGGCCCAGGACATCTTATGCAGGCTTTCGCGGATGACTTGGTTTTGGTGGGTTCCGGCACGACGCGGAGAGAGATAGAGGACAATATCAATTTAATCTTAAACAATATACATACTGAGCTACAGTCTTTGAATCTGACAATTTCATCTGAAAAAACAAAGGCTATTGTTATACTAAAAAAAGGATCTAAGTTCAAGAAAACCGTAACCGGACTTCTTTCAAGGTGCCCGTCCTTTAAGATCAATGGTTCTCCTGTTAGTGTTGTTAAGAGTCTCAGGTACCTGGGAATTATTATAGATGATGGACTAACGTTTACAAGCCACATTAAAGATATTGCATCCAAATTGTTTTAATTTTGCCAACAGTTTTAATAGAGTTAAGGGGAGTAATTGGGGGGTTAACAATAGTTTTCTTAAAATTTGGTACCTTACTGTTATTGAAAAGATTATTTGTTATGGTGCGGGTGCCTGGGGCTCTAACCTTAAAGGTTTCCAAATTATAAAGCTGCTTTCTTTACAAAGGTGTTTCCTCGTTAAAATTCTCTCAGCTTATAAAACGACAGCAACTGACTCTCTCTGCGTCTTGTCTGGTATACCGCCAATTAATTTAACTATTTCATCTTTATATTCTAAATTTAAGGGTTGGGTGCTCAGTGAAAATATTTCCGAGCCCAATTTCCCGAATATTGCTAACTTTGACTCTAATATTATTACTTCTTCTGTACCCTTTAAAGAACGTTTTTTAATCCCCGACTCGGGGAATACCTCGGACGGCTTCCTAAGAGACTAATATTTTTACAGATGGACCTAAAATTGACAACCAAGTAGGGTTCTCAGTGGTTATTTTTAAGGATGATTCTATTTATAGAGTTTATTGTTTTAAACTTAGTTCTTTTAATTCCGTTTTCCAGGCCGAGCTGGCAGCAATTAATTTTGCTGTCGGTTGGGCCGAGGAAAACAATCTTAAAATCAATATCTTTACTGACAGTTTGTCCTCTATGCAAGCTTTGGAGGGGGTGACTGGGAGATCGACATATCTTTACAGTGTGAAATTCAATTTAATTCGAAACCAGCATCTTTTCAACATTTCTTGGGTAAGGGGTCACAGCAAAATAATAGGAAACGAAGTTGCAGACCTTTTTGCTAAATTCGGGGCCTTTCTAGGCAAGCCCATGAAAATCCCTTACCCTTTTTTCTCGATTAAAATTGGAACTAAAACTGATTCTTTATGATAAATGGACCGCCCACTGGCAAAATACTAACACCGGGGCAAACCTGAGAAGATATATTAAAAACCCTCCAAGAAAAAACTTTATGATCAATAATAAGTACCTTGTTTATTTTCTCACAGGTCATGGTCCCTTCCCAGCATATATATTTAGGTTTAAATTGCGTCGATCTCCTTCTTGCCCCTGTTCAAATGCTCTTAATGATTTTTTTGGAGATGCCGATCATTATGTCTTTGACTGCGTGTATACATCCAGTATCATATTTGTAGACCAGCCTTGGGCAATGAAGACACATGGTTCAATTCCGTTTTAAAAAATTATTCTTCACTTTCAAAAATCACAAACGCCATTAAGATTGCATTTCAGCTAGTCAATACGGGTACTTAATAGTTTTTGTTACCTGTTTAACAGGCACTTTATTCTTTCAGTCTAGGTCTATGTGTGCAGGCGGAGAGTGAACTTGTGTTTTTCGTTCTAATAGTTAATTTTTGTTCAGATGCGGGCATGCATCGCACATGTTTTATGTTGTTGTTTTTTGTGTGTTGGGTGTGTCTGGTAAGTGGGTGGCACTCTCGTTCCCTGAGGATTTAAAGGTAATATTATGTTTGTTGAATTGGAGTAGCTTAATATGTATGTTATAAGTAATTTTCCTAATAGTGTTTTAAGTTATTTTATTTATGTATTTGTGGCTTCTTTATATGCCAGATGGATTTATTTCATTGTAAATTTCTCCAAGAGGTAACTTTTATATCCCTTTTGAGAAAAGCTGTTGTACCTTCACCTGGGGATTTAGACTCCCTTAACTCTGCCTATTTTTGAGGTTCTTGTGTTACTGGCACCCAAAATTTACTATTTTCGCCTTTGATCAAATTTTTAAGCTACTCCTCTTTAAAGATTGTTTGTTTATATTGTGTAACTGGAATTGAGATGTGTACGTTTTTATTTTTATGTCATCTATATATTTTTAAATTGCCTTTAACATTTTATAACAGGGACCGGGGTGCCTTCCCTTTACCCCTTTTTTAAAGAAAGATGTCGATGTGGTTGTAATTTAAATACTTGATTTAATTTTGCTCGAGTCACGCCCTAATCCTTTCTCCCCCTCTCCGGCCCTTAATAATTTCTTTCTAAAATTTAGACTTTTTTTTCTTTTCTAAGTCCAACAAAACACCTGATTATGGACTTAGAATGTCAACCTAGCTTTAAATTTACTAAGTTCTCCAAAACATCTGATTATGGACTTTTTTATGGAAATTTTTTTAAACCTGGAGATGGAAATTGCTTCCAACACCAGTTCATTTGGTCCTAAAACCATAAAAACAACGGATCATAAATTTCTTTAAGGTTAGTGGGGGGGGGGTGAAAGAATAACGAAAAAAATAAATAAATAAATAAATAAATAAAAAAAAATAATAATAATAAATAAAAATTCATAAGTATTAGTGAATTAAGACATGTTAATAAGGTTAAACATTTTTATCACATTTAAATTCATAACTAACTTAGCCTACTTAACTAAATGCTAAATCTAACTTATCATTATAATCTCAAATAAATATATCTCTTTAGGGTTAGTGACTCGAGCTTTTCATGATTTCATCTGTAAACCTGAAAGAAAAACCAATGCTCTATTAGAAGATGTATGTAAATTTAAAATGTATATTTGCTTAAATAAATTGCGTGAGGTGCTGGGCTTACCTTGGCGTGTGTGGTGATGCGCTGGTTTATACGGACGAGCTCTGGCTGAAATATAAACATTTTATTAGCAACATACACTTCTGTTTGGTCACCCCTAAGCCCGGGGATCCCCCCTTTTCTTAAAAATTTTTCATTGTTCCCCCCACGCTTTGGGGTCACACCCTAGTGGGTCTCTAAATTTTACGAGGAGAGGCGACCACCCCTCACTCAACCTTCCTCATTTCTCCGGGCTTAGGACCGGCATGGGAGCGAGCCTCAGGGCTCCAACCCATGGCTGAGTTAAATTTCATTTTATTGTCAAAAACTCTACTCATTCCTTTAACTAGTTTTTCCTCGGATCTTTCCCCTGTGTTCCCTCTTGGGGGGACTGGTGGTGGGTGGGTCCGTGGTGTCTGTGGTGGACTGGACCTGCATGTGTCCGTGGGGGGGTCTTCGGGCTCTCCCGCTCCCGTGGGTTTGGTTTGCCTGTTCGCCCTCTTTCTGGTGGGGCATTTTTCCCAGGCGGGGTAAGCAAACAACTGAAGGTTGAAACATTTACCAGTTGGCCCCGTCTTGGGTAAGGAATCGCCAATCCCCCCCCTCCGAAAATGCGCCAACGCTGTTAGGTTGTGCTTGTTTACCTCTCCCGCTAATTTCATCGAAATAATGATTTAAAATACATTTATTCCTGCTAAAGTGTGTTTGTTCGATAGAAAATCTCTTCCGATTCAAGAATCAGTAAGTGTTTAAATGAAATTCTGACTATTTTTGAAATTATGACTATTTAAAAATTTCCCGTTGTTTACTGCGTGTCAAACTGTTCTTCATTGCCTTTGTGACTTCAAAGTGACTAAATCTTTCAAACTGTATATTATTGGATTTCTCACTGAATTTTCTTTGCAACGATATATTACTTGTGCCAATACACTGCTTAGTACTTAAGCTATTAACGTTTAAACTTTTGAATAGACAGATTTTTTACTGTGATTATCGCCATCTTGCCTCCCTCCCGGGTGCTGATTGGCTCTGTGAGGGCCACGTGACCAGTCATCGTCACTGAATTCTTGGTATCTTGGCATGCGCACATACTGTGTGCAAAAGACTTAGCCAAATAGATCTTTGTGTACTTAGACGCTTCTGCTTTCCTGAATTTCATTGGATACCACTAGTCTGGCACTTAGTTGCTGCGCACTAGTTTACTATTATTAATATTGGATGCGCAGTGGTACTCGTTGTTAACTGTTTGAGTTTATTATTACATAGCGGGACCTGGTCCCTGTGCAAGTGTTGTGAGAGATTTTTTGACCGTTCTTGGGCAAGAGTACATGTTAATTTCTGCTTGCGCAGTTTGTTTTGAATGGTTTTTCTGGGTGCGCACTTGTCTTTAAGTGTTTCTAAGATTGAAATGAGCTTATAAGTTGTTGTTTAGAGAGAAATATTCGTGTTGATAGTGGTGTCCAATCTTGTAAAATCACATCAAAAATCACATCATAGCGTCACAAAGAGGGAAGGAAACACCAAAGACACATCTGAGTATTAAAAACTCCAGTGTCTATAAGAAATTTAATAAAGTTGAATCTCCTAAATCATGTGATATTTTGGAAAGCTGGGTGGTTACCCTTGCTAGTGAGCCTGTTCTTGCTTCAATTAGAGAGAATGTTAATGCTTTGACTGAATGGCTCTCAGATGTTAGAGATCTTAGGCTTGGTTATGGTTTGCAGAATCTCATGGCGGGATTGTTCCTCGATCCCATACTTGATGGACTTCAAAATTTGCATAAAAACACTATTTTTTTGAACGAGGAAGTTATTAGATTGACTCGAGAATATACTAAATTTAGAGCTGAGAGTGACTTAAACACTTCACAAGAAGAAAGGCAGGAGCTCAGGCTCTTGACGTCCGAGAATGCTACACTTATATCACAATCGCAGGAGCTTCTGTCTCGAGTTCAGTTCTTTGAAGCTAGGGAGAGTGCATTCGTGGACTTAAAAAGTGATCTTGATCAAAAACTCAGTGATGCCGTGGCTCCGGTTGTTAATATAATTAATAATAAAATTGACGATCTAAATAAAATAACAGAGGTCACTTTTGGCAAGATCAGGGAACAGGAAACTAAGGTTTTGAATCAGTGTAAAACTTTTCTTGACGAGATCAAGGTCGGCAGAAAACAAGAACAAGATTTGGTCAAGGTAATTCAAGCCAGGGAGGACGAGGTCCTTCAAGTTGTCGAAAAACTTCTCTCAACTGAGGTTCCTGAGCCGGCATGGCTGGCTGCTTTCCTCGACAAGGCTTCCTCTTTGGGAGAGAGGGTATCCTCTCCCCCCTTCGGTCCTCCTGCTGCTGTTCCGACTGCTACTTCTAAAGTTGACGTGGGTACCTCTTCTGGCGGCCTTGAGCTGATATTACTACAAGAAAAAGGTAACAAAAGTGACTTGATGTCAGAATTTAGAAAGGACTTATTAGTCTACTGTAATGAAGGAAATATTAATATCAAAATACTTAAAATTGTAAAATTAAACACTGGCATCAAGTTATTTGTTAATGATAAAACAGACTTGGTGAAGTTGGAGGGGTTTATCGAAGGTACAAAATATTCTAATCTTACGCATTTTTGTCCCAAAAAGCTCTCCCCCCGTATCATTATTAAATTTACAACTATCACTGATTCAAACGATCTGATTAAAAAGCTGGTAATGAATAACGAAATTTTCGGGGATGGGGGTGTAAAAGTCCTTTTTAATATTCCCCTTAGACTTCGTTTTGGTCAACGTTTCCATTGGGTTCTGGAGGTTCAGCCAGACCTTTTTGGATCTATTATTTCTTTGGATGGGGTTTTTCTTGACCTGGACTTATGTCAAATTGCTGAATTTGTCTCAGTCAGATTTTGTCGAAATTGTCTGGTGTATGGTCATACTGCTAAATTTTGTAAATCGGAGATTTCCCTGTGCTACAAATGTGGGAAAAATAAACACGATGATGAATGTGACTCAACAAACTGTTTTACTTGTCAAAATAAAAATGCAAATATGCAAATCAAATCTTGTCAATTACACTTTGCGGGAACTGTTAAATGCCCTTTTTATGAACGTGAAAAGGATAAAATGGGGGAGAGGGTGAACAGAGGATAGCCTGCACAAATTAACCTGGGCCACTCCTAGCTGCAAATAATGCACTATACATTTTTATTGCAGTTTTAAAAATTCAGTTTTAAAAAGAAATTCAGTTTTAGAAATTGTTTCTTTAGTTAAAAGGAATGAAGGCCCTATTGGGATTGTATAAGGATTAAAGATGATTTTGGACTAATCTCTTAATTTTCTTTTGTATTTTCATAGTATAAAGTGTTTAATTATTATTTTTCCTGATCTCTGGGGTCTTTTAAATTTTGGTTACTGTTTTTTTTTTAATTTTTTTATTAGTTGTCTGGGGAGTGGTTCGGTTTTAGGTGCTTTTCTTTTTGTTTTGTTGGGATTTGTCCCGGGTTTTATTTTATTTTTAGAAAGAAGTTGCTTTTAATAATTAGTATTTAATTTTTACTTCTTGTCAATCGATTGTGATTTTGTAAATCATTTTTAGTGTTGTAGGACGAACTATATTTTCTACTTTTGTTGCAAACTAGTTTTGAGCTGTTTTCTTTATTTGGGTACTACAACCTAAAACTCTGTGTTATTGTTTCTTCTGTGTATATTGTTGTTAGAAAATTTTGTGTATATTGTTGTTAGAGACCCCCGCTCCGGGGTGAAATATTCTTTTTCTGACTAAACTTTGGTTTGCACCTCCATATTGGATGGTGCGTTTAGTATCTGATATCGTATGTAAATTTGCACTTATTTTGCCTTGCCTAAAATATTTTAGGATCGGCGTTGTTTCGCCCCGGGGTGGGCGCTTTTGACTGATTATTTTGGCTTTTCCTTTGATTGTGTAATGAAAAACCTAAAAGATGTATTTAGTTAAATTTGCTTTTTGTTATCGATCTTTATCTAATTTACCTGTTTATTTAAATATTTGGTATATTTAATTTAATAATTTATTTATAATTAATTATTTAGTAGCTTAATGCTTTATTCTTATTTAAATTCTTTTAATTTTGTGATATGGATTGATTGTAAGTCTAATTATTGTTTGTGTAATTTTTGTTTTCTCCGGTGTCCAGCATGTTAAAGTGTTCACCGGATGACCTGTTTCTTTAGCGATTGTTGACTCTTCCTTCTACCTTAAAAATAGAAGGATTTGTTATGTTGACAATAATATCTCTATCTCAAAAGAAATTTTTAGGGGTGCGCCACAGGGTTCGGTTATTGCTCCGGTCCTGTGGCTCATCTACTTTAACTCTTTGCTGAGTTTTAATGGCCCGGGGCGGCTTGTTCAAGCCTTTGCAGATGATTTAATTTTGGTTCGCTCTGGTAGCACGCGGAGGGATCTGGAGAATAATACAAACTCTCTTTTAGACAATATCTCACGGGAATTAAATAAATTGGAGCTTAATATTTCAGTGGAAAAATCTAAATCTTTGGTTTTTATTAAAAAAGGCTTTAAAGTTCAAAGAACGGACACTGGACTTATGTCCAGGTGCCCTAGTTTTAAGATAAATGGTGTTTCGATTAGTGTTGTTAAAAGCCTAAAATATTTGGGTATAACCATAGACGATAATTTATCGTTTACTCAACATATTCATGATATAACCTCTAAATGTTTGAGATTTTCTCTTTCTTTTAATAAAGTCATTGGGTTTAATTGGGGGGTGAATAAAAGTTTAATTAAAATTTGGTACTGTACCGTGATAGAAAAAATAATTTGCTATGGTGCTGGTGTCTGGGGAGACAATCTGAAAAAATTCCAAATTATAAAACTTATTTCATTACAGCGTTGTTTTTTACTAAAAATTCTTCCGGCATACCGAACTACGGCCTCCAGTTCCCTTTGCGTGTTGTCGGGCATTCCACCTATCGACCTAACCATTTATTATTTGTTTAAAAAGTTCGATTTTTTGGTTCTAGGTAAAGATTTTCCCGATAAAATTGATTTCCCTAAATTTTCTGATTTTGATCACCATAAGCCTGTTTGCTCCATTCCATTTATTGACCGTATTTTTATTCCGGAGTGGGAGGGTGACCCAGACAGCTTCCCGCACGACTTTAAAATCTTTACGGATGGCTCCAAAATAGAGGATAAGGTGGGTTTCTCAATTGTTATTTTTAAAGACGAAGCTATCTTTAAAGTCTTTACATTTAAATTAAGTCCTCATAATTCTGTTTTCCAGGCTGAGCTGGCCGCCATTGATTTTGCGGTCGGCTGGGCAGGGGAAAATAATTGTAAAATAAGTATATTTTCAGATAGTCTTTCATCAATTCAAGCAGTACAGGGGGTAGAGGGTGGTTCCTTTTATCTTTTTAAAGTTAAAAATAATTTAATTATAAATAAAAGTATATTTTCTTTGAGCTGGGTTAAGGCCCATGCAAATATTTTAGGTAACGAAGTAGCAGATTGTTTTGCAAAGATTGGGGCACTCATGGGTTCACCAATGGTTGTCCCCATTCCTTATTCAAGATTTAAATTTCTTTTAAAAAATGAGTTGCTCATGGCCTGGCGTTCTTCCTGGTTGAATTCTTCAACCGGTGAGGGCGTCAGGAGATATATTAAAAACCCTAGCTTTAATTTATTTATCAATAATCGCTATATCATTTATTTTTTAACGGGACATGGTCCCTTTCTTTCATACCTGTTTAGATTTCAGATAAGAGGTTCTCCTCTCTGCCCTTGTTCTGATGTGGAGGAGCACACGGGTACCCCTGACCATTACGTTTTTGATTGTGACTTTACAAAAAATTTTCACTTGACTAAACCAGCGGAGGGTTTTGAGGAACCCTGGCTGATTTCGGTCTTAAAAAACAAAGGTTCAGTATTAAGAATTAAGCAATGTGTTTTAATTTCTAAACAAATTGTTGATGATACTGAATAAATATTTAAATATTTAATTTATTTCAACCTATTTTTTTTTTTCTTACCATCTTTATTTATTTATATTGTATTTAGAAGTCTCTGTATACATTATATATATATATTTCCTTTAATTATTTCTTTATTCTTATTGTGGGCAGTTTAATTTATATTGTGTTTATCTTTTCTTTTTGCCTTAGTGGCAATTGGCGCTCAGTATTTTGCGCTGTGCGGAGGTGATGTTCGGGTTGGAACTTGGGGTCGTTGCTGTGACACATAGTATATATGGCTTTTGGCTTTTATTTAAATAGCTTTTAATTATTTTTCTCCACTGGGTATCTTTTGTATCCTGTTGGAGAACGTTAGCTCTTGCCTTTTCCGAGCATCCTCTTGCCAACCTTCGTTTGGCATGATGGATTTTGCCCTTTATTTTTACATTAAATTATTATATTGGGCCACTTAATAATTGTACCTTGTAGAATAAAATTAAATTTATAAAAATAAAAATTAAAAACATATAAAAATAAATTAAGTAAATATTTTTTGAATCTTGTATTAATTATTTAAAATTTTATTTTGTTGGCCAGGTTTGGGTTGCTATTTGTACTCTTAAAAAGATTTTGAGGTTTAAGGTTAAAGGTTAAGGGTTTACAAGATTGCATAGTTCTTCCCCTGTTCCGCCCGGCAATTCTCACTTCGCACTTTTAAAGAAAGATGAGTTTTTCTTTTTCCCTATTAATACTTCCTGTTTGCCAATAATTCTGTGTTGGTTATACTATTTATAAATTCTTCTTTTTCTCTCAATACTTCCTGTTTGTCAATGATTTTATGTTGGTTATATTATTTATAAATCTTTGTTATATCTAAAAAGTGAGCCTGGCAGGAGCCTTTGTGCTGATGTTTTTTGTAAAAAATTTTCTTTGATTTAATAAATGATTGGGGTGGGTTGCCCTTGGACTTCCTTCGTGCGCGGGGCTTCTCCCGGACGGGGCATGAAAGCAACTTTTGGTTGAAACATTACCTAGTTGGCTCCGTCCTGGGTATGGAATCGCCAATCCCCAGCACGAAAGAGGTTCAACGGGTTACCCATTCCTGTCGGAAAGGGAAAGCACACGATGATTCCTTCAATGTGGCACGCGTGTGGCCCAGGACATCTAAGGGCATTACAGACCTGCTATTGCTCTGCCTCGTGCGGCTAAACGCCGCCAGTCCCTCTAAGAAGAAACGCCGGACTAGGAATGATCCGAGCGTCTATTTAGTAGGCTAGAGCCTCGTCCGTTATCAGAATAAACCAGACAAATCACTACACGAACCAAGAGCGGCCATGCACCACTACCCACGAAATCAAGAAAGAGCTCTTAATCTGTCAATCCTCGCCGTGTCCTGGCCTGGTAGGTAAACTTGCCGGTCAACCGAGACAACCGGTGAAGATCATCAAGGGAAACCGGCTGGCTTGTTCAGAACGGGCAGTTACCGCCGTTAGGCGGACCGCCCGACTAGAACTGAGATCCAACTACGAGCTTTTTAACCGCAACAACTTTAATATACGCTATTGGAGCAAGTGTTACTGCGGCTGCTGGCACTTGGCTTGTCCTCCAATTGATAATCGCTAAAGGATTTAGAGTGTACTCATTCCAATTACGGGGTCTCAAAAGAGTCCCGTATCGTTATTTTTCGTCACTACCTCCCCGTTCCGGGAGTGGGTAATTTGCGCGCCTGCTGCCTTCCTTGGATGTGGTAGCCGTTTCTCAGGCTCCCTCTCCGGAATCGAACCCTGATTCCCCGTCACCCGTTACGACCATGGTAGGCGCATAACCTACCATCGACAGTTGATAAGGCAGACACTTGAAGGATACGTCGCCGGGACGAGCCCGTGCGATCAGCCCAAAGTTATACAGAGTCACCACGTTCAACGGACACAAGGCCCGATTGATTTTGAAAAATTTCAAAGTCCGAATTCAATACTAAATTCCAATTCGACAAGACGAGAAAATGTGAAGCACTAAAACTTTTCTAAGTCCGACTTCTAATTTCTATTTTCTAAGTTCGAAGTTACTGCTCGGCATGGATCAAAATAAAAACAACTGAACGCACAAAATAGGCGTCCCGGAGAATGCTCCGGACCGGATAGGCCTCGTCGCCAGGGCAGCCTGCCACAGTCTGGACAGATTTACACCGCGGCTAAAGTTGCCCACCGACGCGCGTGGTACGAACGGTATCGTTGCATCGACTAAACGGGATTCTGACTTAGAGGCGTTCAGTTATAATCCCACGGATGGTAGCTTCGCACCACTGGCCTCTCGACCAAGCACATGAACCAAGTGTCCGAACCTGCGGTTCCTCTCGTACTGAGCAGGATTAATATCGCAACGTCGAGTCATCAGTAGGTTAAAACTAACCTGTCTCGCGACGGTCTAAATCCAGCTCACGTTCCCTGTAAGTGGGTGAACAATCCAACGCTTGGCGAATTCTGCTTCGCAATGATAGGAAGAGTCGATATCAAAGGATCAAAAAGCAACGTCGCTATGAACGCTTGACTGCCACGAGTCAGTTATCCCTGTAGTAACTCTTCTGACACCTCTTGCATAAAACTCGTAAAGTCAAAAGGATTGATAGGCCATGCTTTCGCAGTCCGTATTCATACTGAAAATCAAGATCAAGCGAGCTTTTGCCCTTCGCGAGGTTTCTGTCCTCGCTGAGCTCGCCTTGGGACATCTGCGTTACCATTTGACAGATGTACCGCTTCAGCCAAACAACCCACCTGAATCTGTCCTCGGAGCGGATCGCGCGCTACAAGGAGGCAGCGCGCTTGGGGCTAGAAGCGTGATCCTTACGGGTCGCTTTCCGCTTAACCGAGTAAGTAAAGAAACGATGAAAGCAGTGGTATTTCACTGACGGTGCAAGCACCTCCCACTTATACTACACCTATCATGTCTCTTCACAAAATCAGACTAGTGTCAAGTTCAACAGGGTCTTCTTTCCCCGCTGATTTTTCCAAGCCTGTTTCCTTGGCTGTGGTTTCGCTAGATAGTAGATAGGGACAGTAGTGGCCTTGCACCCGGCCGATCCGCTAGCGGATTTACGACCGCATATGCCATGGGGTGCAGGTAGAGCCATCCACCATCAGGCGGAACCACATCCGGGGGAACAGGCCCAGAAGAGCCCGCGGGTCAGAAGACCCTACTTTATTAAAATCCAGAAGAAAAACTGAAATTCAAGGATTTAAAAGGCACATTTTGCTTGACAATATTTATGGGCTTATGCCCACCTGTAAAAAAGAAAACATATAACAAACGAAAACTACAACTACACACATACAAAACACATGACTCCCCCGTCGGACTTTGGTAGATGGTCTAGGAAAGTAGATTTTAAAAATTAAAGACCTTGTCCGACCAGGAGAGATAAGACACAGAATACTTAAAGAATGCATTTTATTAAATACATACACATATACTCATAAACATATAAACAGCACATATGTACCCTCTATGTGGCAGACTTTGTGGCTCAGCACGGAGAAAAAGATTTAGAAGCCTGGTGTTTAGATATTGAGATATTGAGGTGGCGGCCCGCAGGGGACTCCTTATTAGAAGGTACTGAATATAAATGAGTATTTCTCATTAAGTTCATTATATATTGTATTTAATTTTTGTAGTTGATATATTGATTTATCTATTCTCCGATAGTATTGCAGGGGAGTCTCCAGAGTCCTCATTTTAATGAAGATCTTGCTGGATGAGCATTTAACAGTAGTGTAGTGCTCTGGGGAGCCAATGGCTCCGCAGTCACATAATTTGGTATTTAATTTGCCTATTTTGTTGAGGAATGTGGGGAAACTCCCCTGGCCGGTGATGAAGTATATTATAACCGGATTTTTGAAGATCAAGTCAAAAGGTACTTTTTCGAGGATGTTATGGGTGTATCTACCTTTATCCGAGGAGTCCCTATTCGACTGCCACCTGATTAATAATTCATTTTTTAAAGTCCTTTTCAGATAGGAAACGGGAAGTTTTACATTTAGCCTGTTATAATTAATTTCCGTTGCCGCCCCCGCTAGAGTATCCGCCACCTCATTCCCGAATATTCCAATATGTGCCTTGATCCAAAATAAGTTTACCTTTTTAGGGGCAATTTCGGCACATAGTTTATGTATTGACAATACTATCGGAGATTTCGGGTAGAGGCAGGTGGAAGATGATACCGAAGAAAGGCTATCAGAATAAATATCTATTGAGTTATAGTTGGTGGACTTAAACCATTCTATGACTTTAAGGATGGCCGAAGCCTCTGCCTGAAAGACTGTATTGTTGTTGTCTAGTCTATACATCCCGGTCCATACTGGCTTGGGACCCTTGAATACTATGACTCCTAGTCCCACACCATCTGCCGTTTTGCTCCCGTCGGTGAAGGCACAGACCTCCGACGGGAAGCTAGGTTTGAAATTTAAATTGAGGGTCTGCCTTGTGGGATCAATATTTAGTTTTAGGTTTCTGGTCTCCAAGTCGTGGACCGAGATGTATCTCCTATCTATGTAGATGGACTTATTATTGTTTTTAAGATTAAAGATTTTCAGAAGATTATCCATTTTTAAGACTATGGGGGGAACTCCAGAGATGGCATATAGCGCCATGTTTGATACTGATTTGTAGCATTTTAGTATTTTGACAAGACACTGTCTCTGGATGGACCTGAGCCTCCTTACTCCGTGGCAATTAAGTTTTGAGAACCAGACCTCGCAGGCATAGGTCAACCTGGGTTCTATTACTGTTAGATACTAGATTTTAATTAGTTCTGAGGAAATGCCCCAATATTTGTTGCCCAGCCGGCGAAGCCTGGTGTTATATGAGACGATGCTCTCTCCGAGATACTCTAGATGTTGTGTGAAGTTAAGTTTTTCATCCAGAATTATTCCCAAATATTTTAATTGATAAACGAATTGAATATTTCTGTTATATAGTTTAAATTGGGGGTATCGGCGGGATAGGTCACCGCTGACCATCATGGCTTTTGTTTTACTAATTGATATTTGGAGGCCTAAATTTGTGCTTCTATTTTTAAATTTACTTATGGCATTATTGGCTGTTGTCTCCAGGGACTGCCTGGTACTACCCGAAACCACCATGCAAAAATCATCTGCATAGGCATATAAATCGATTTCCGAGTTATCAAAATCGTTTAACAGATCGTTTGCAATAAGGTTCCAAAGGGTCGGACCAAGGCAGGAGCCCTGAGGACAGCCCCTGTCTATCCCGTAAGAGTGCATCGTCTCGCCAATTTTGATGCTGATTTTCCTATTGCTGAGGTAACTGTTCAAAATTTTTGTGAGATATGTATCTAGATTGAGATCGGCTATTCTTAATTTTAGTAGGTCCCAGTCCGCACAGTCAAAGGCCCCAGTGAAGTCGTAGGCTATCAGGGAAGTATATTTATATGTAGATTTTCTATTATTGATAGCATTGAGTACTTTATCAATACATATTATGGTGTTTTTACCTTCCCTGAAGCCAAATTGATTGCGATTAATTTTGTTATTGTTTTCTAAAAAGTAGTTTAATCTGTTAATTATTTTTTCAAAAATTTTGCTTATAGATTGCAGTAGACAAACAGGGCGATATGACTGTGCAGAGGAGGCTTCCTTACCTGGTTTAAGGAAGAAGATAACGTTAGCCTGTTTCCAGGATGTGGGAAAATATCCGCTGGCTAAAAGTTTATAGTAGATAGGGACAGTTGGGAATCTCGTTAATCCATTCATGCGCGTCACTAATCAGATGACGAGGCATTTGGCTATTTTAACACTTTATTAAACACATAAAGACATTTTACATATTCCGGGTGTAGGCCCGCCGCACAGCGGGGACCCCGCCCCGGACTGAAATAATACATCGAAGTAACAATGAACGATATTTACAATATCAGGGGACGAACAATGTCCCCTGAAAATCTTGATAACATATATCGAAAGCTGCCGGAGTACAAAAATACGGCCCAGATAGGGGAACCGAGGCAAAGAGATAGTAAAGTGTAGTATGGGTTAAAGAACTTCAAACCCTGGCCCTAGACGAGGTCTATTTACAAAAGAAATTAAAACTTGCGAGACCCCCTATCAGAACTTTAGTGGGGAGAGAGGGGATCATTGAACGGGGGATGACACGTTCTTCTAATAGAGAGTTCAGAGACTCCTGCGACCAGACCCCCCTCCAGTTTAAAGTGGTTGAATAGCATCGTACCACATCGACCCCGTATAGGGAATTAATCCCGTCAACCAGGGTCACGTTGTCGGCGTAGTAGTTTACCTTACGTCGATAAGCCTAGTTCAGATCAACCGAATCACCGACAACCTGAGCATCAATGACAAGAGCTGAGCCCTGGCGAATTGCAATAATGTCAGGTTTCCGTTTTCCGACAGGGGTATCAAAAATTGGTTCACTGAATACCTGTTCTAGCACAGTTCTGGAGTATGTGATTTAGCGTTTCCTTACAACGACACCCTGCCCTGCAGTAGCGGTCACCCGCGCGACCTATTACTATCCTCGTACTATTTACAAACATCGATATAACTGCCATTGCAGTATCTTCTTTTTCAGCGGGCAATGTGGTTTTCCCCATTAGAGTCCAACCTAAATAGGTCTCAGTAGCAACCAAACCTCCACTTAAAAGCTTCCTTTCTCCTGTAAAAAGTCTGCCTGCCACATCAGCACCTATCAATACATCAAATTCGCTACTCTTTTCTTCACAATCATTGAGGAAAATATTCATATTTTTCAATTCTCTCGCCCAAGGACCTTTTGCCACTGACGGCACGTTATCACATATCTTTTCTTGATCTAAAACATCAAAGTCGCACAGAAAATTACTTTCTAACGATCCCAGTTTAAACTTATAAACATTGTGACTTTTGTCGCCAAGTTTTGTTCCTCCAAAAACTGAATGGGATATTGTTTGCTGCCTTAAAGGTAATATTCCTAAAGCCTCAGCAATGTCCTTCCTTACGTAAGATTTTTGTGATCCCGTATCAAAAAGTGCTCTAACACACATAGTAGAGGTTGTTCCAATTATTTTAACTCTCAACGTCTGTAATAAAACTTGTGGACTTTCACAGAAACTCGCCAAATTAATCGCCTTCTGATCTTGGTTATCATTATTTTTAACGGTGCTTGAATTAGCTTTTTCTTCAATTGCTTTGTTCTGAGTAGTTTCTGGACACATTATTACGTGGTGAGCTTTGGTACAAACGGGACATCTTACGAAACACCGGCATTTATCAGCTCGGTGATTTGCTTTAAAGCATTTGAAACAACGACCCTTATCTTTTAATATGTTTCTCTTATCCGAAATTGACATCTTTTGGACCTTGAAACAATTTACACTCTCATGTTTTTTGTGATTGCAGAATATACACGAATTTTCTCCCGACCCATTTGTACTTAATAA
>JAFNEN010001442.1:0-50545 GCA_019343175.1 Oedothorax gibbosus | reverse complement strand
AGATGGCGCCACGAAATTATATATTAAAATCATTTATTTTTTCACTACTAGAGGGCGCCACGATTTTCTATAAACTCACGTTGCTATGACAACCCTATGACGTCACAAATAAACTAAAACAACTCCTGAAAAACAACTCAACTCCACCTAAACTCAATGACATAACTGTCACTATGACAACCCTATGACGTCACAAATAAACTAAAGCAACTCCTGAAAAACAACTCAACTCCACCCTACGTCATATAACTCCACCCTACGTCACACACTGATAAGAATCACTCCTCCCCCCTCTCCCCTCCCCCTCTCACTCGAGCATTTGGCTCCGGCTCCGGGATTTCAGCTCCACCCCCACTTTTACACTACTAATATCTAAACTCAGTAATTCCATAGGTTGTGAGGGGGTTTCAAAATTTTGTAATTGGGATTTGGTAAGTTTAAAACCCTTCTTTTCAATGCACTTCTTACACGAAGCTGAAAAATTTTTAATGTCTTTGTACATATTTTTCCAGTAATACTTTTCTTGTATGGAGCGATAAATTTTAAAAAATGCGTAGTGCACCGTCTCGGAACCCTCAAGAACATGTGGTATAAGAGAAGTAGGGACAACTATTTGTTCCAGATAGTCTTCTCTGGCTGAGCGCTTTTGTCTGTAAGAAGTTTTTTTCAGCATTCCCTTATCCATGAAATAACTATCTGTCGAAATATTGGATTTATCCGTTTTGTTTTCTAAATAATCGATTATCTTTCTTAAATTTGGGTCTTTACGCTGTTCACTCTTGAACACGTCTATGTCAGGGATATCAGTTGACACTGTATTGATGGTATCGATGATATCTCTAGATAACAGGTCACAAAGGAAATTGTCCGAACCTTTAATGTACTCAAAAATAAAGTCGTAATTCGATAGTTCTAGTAGCCAGCGGGAAAGTCGGTTAGCGGGGGATTCAAGTTTTACCAAATAGTTAAGTGACTTACAATCTGATAAGATAGTAAATTTTCGTCCATACAAGTATGTTTTGTAATGTCTAATTGATAAGAGAATTGCATAGGTTTCAAGTTGGATTGCGGGCCATTTTTGCTCATGAGGTTTCAATTTTCTGGAAAAGTAACTAATAGGCCTAAGTAAACCACTTTCATCTTTTTGTAATAAGGCTCCGCCTACTGCTATTTTTGAAGCATCTGTATTTAGGAAAAAGGGTTCATTGAAGTTGGGATGTTTTAGTTTTACGTCAGATAAGAGTTTTGACTTAATTATTTCGAACGCCTTTTGGGCGTCATTGGTCCACTTAAATTTAGATTTTTGTTTCGTCAATTCAGTTAAAGGGTATATAATTTCAGAAAACTTTTCTATGAAGTCGCGGTAGTAACTTGCTGCGCCTATGAACCTCCTTAGCTTTTTTATAGTATTTGGAATAGGAAAGTGTTCGACAGTATGCAGGTTGTCCGGAATCGGTCTTAAGGAGTCTTTATCGACAATGTGCCCGAGGTCTTAAGGAGTCTTTATCGACAATGTGCCCGAGGTCTTAAGGAGTCTTTATCGACAATGTGCCCGAGGTACTGGATTTGAGACTGTAAAAAGTGACACTTTTTTGGATTTAAAGTTACTTCATATCGGCGAAAACGCTCAAATACCAATCGTAATTTCCGAAGAGAATCGTCAATTGAATCACTAGGGACAATAATATCATCAATATAAGCTGAGATATTCTCTGGTTGTAGGCCATTTAACATTGTATCTGCTATTTGCTGAAAGATTTGAGGTGAATTTTTCATGCCAAAACTAAGATGTCTGTACTGAAAAGTACCATAGGGGCTAGAAAAAGCCGTTAAATGTCGGTCTTGTTCGCGAAGTTTTATTTGGTGAAAACTCGAGTTCATATCTAAAGTATTAAAGAAGTTAGCTCCACGTAATGAATTCAATATATCAGAAATTAAAGGAAGTTTATAAGTAGAAGATATGGTTATTAAATTCAATTTCCTATAATCTATTACCAACCTGTACTCTCCTTGAGTTTTCTTTCTAACTAAAATTAAAGGAAAAGCATATTGACTATTTGATTTTTCTAAAATTCCAGCACTCTGTAGCTCTTCGATCTGGCTACGAACGTTATCCCTTAGTGCAACCGGAATAGGAAATGGTCTGTTTTGAATTGGCATATAGTCTGTTATCTCAATTGGTGGTGCTTCTATTGTACATTCCCCAATAGTTTGCAAAGAAACACTAAAAATGTCTGCGTATTCGAATATTAAATCCAAAAGCTTCTGTTTAGCCTGCATTGGAACACCCTTTAAGTCAAAATGTTCAGCCGTAAGTTCCTGCCTTCTAGCTTGTCGCTTATCTTCTTTTAGATCAATGTCAGCGTCTACTCTAACGATTTTAGAATTTTTGTTTAAATGCATGTTATTTTGTGAAAGGTTATTTATCACAAATGATATTGTTCCATTTTTATTGACTGTGGTAACGGAATTATGGATTTCAATATTGTGCTGACTTAACAGAGGCTCTACCAAAACTTCTGACCCTGGCATCACGTGATTATTTAACTTAACTTCTACCACTGAAGATTGCCCCGGAAATAACTTCAACTTATGTGTTAATTTCCCAAAGTTATCTACATAAATAACATTTATTTTCCCATAGTCAAATCTATTTATAGGTGTACTTTCTTTCCCGATTAGAACTGATTGTGTTGCAAAATTGATTTGACACTGAAAGCGCTTGAGAAAATCAAAACCCAAGATTATATCATAATCATTGCCGAGGTTCGTATCTGTTATCAGGATGGGGTGCTTTAGTTGTTTCGATCCGACTGAAAAGTTAATTTTAAGTGATTTGGTAATCTTGATATTCTCTCCTGATACCGATGATATTTTTATGTTGGGGTTAGTGTGTATGTGTTCAATCGCATTCGAAGACATGCGTTTAACTGCACTTTGAGTGCACAAAGATAAAGAAGCACCACAATCTAAGAGTGCCTGATAAGGATTACCATCGATGAAGATTGTGATTATAGGTAATGAACAATATTGACCTGTTTGAAAGGTTGTAGTGTCGACTTTTCCCGTCACCCCCATTATTTGATTAGGGAACGCGCGAGGTTTTAGCGGTTCCCGGTGTGGTTTAAATTTCCTTGATGTTTGGGTCTTTGATTGTAACGAGTTGATGTGGAGTGCGATGTTTGATTTTGATTAGGACAATTGCGGTCGTTGTCGCGGTAACTTCGTGTGTTAGTAAAACGCTCATTAGGAGTGCGATAAGTTGTGTAGTTACTGCGAGGATTATTGGGATTGTTTCTTAAGGAAAAACAATTAGCGGAAATATGGTTAGATCGCCCGCAATGGATACAAGCTGGGACACTTCTTAAAGAAAAACAATTCGCAGAAGTGTGGTTACTTCGCCCACAATGGATACAAGTTCTAGGGCGGGCCGACTCAGCGGGGGTAACATGATGATTTTTAATTTGTGAGAGTGACTTAACTTGTTCTGTCAATGTTTCTAAGATTTTATTCGACTTTTCCGCTTGTTTTTGCATTATATTTGCTAACTCGCTTTCGATACTAGTTTGTCGAGGTTGGGAATGAGCTGCATTGACCGACTCAAGGCTATCCGTCATCTGACAATTTAACTCGTCAAGTATAGATTTTTCGATAGCATCTTCAAAGGTGGAAGGATGACGAGATAGAGCTAAACGTCGAAGAGGGGCGTTTAATCCTTCCAGAAACTTTGCAAGTTTTGTTTGATTTACAATTGGGGCTGCATCTGGTTTTTGAGCGTTTTCCTGACCAAAGTAGGTAATGGTTAGGTTTGATACTCTGGAAGCAAAGCTACGCACAGATTCTCCAGGAAACTGTTTACATGTGGAGAACATTTGTTGTCGGTGGCAAAGAGTAGATTTAGGCGCAAAGTAATTTTGAAACTTTTCTTTAATTTTCGAAAATGCGGTCTCTATTGTCAATTCAGGGTCAGCAATAAAAAACTGAAGTGCGGGGCCTTTTAGTTTACTTTTAAAAACTGCAATTATTTCTGGGTCCTCCCATTGGGCAATAGTAGATATATCCTCTAAGCTTTTTAAAAAGTAAGCAACGTTACTAAATACTTCTCCGTCAAAATTTGGAACTAATGTTTGGTAACCCGCTATTTTATTTGGATTGGGGATCACATTGTCGGTGTTCTCCATTTTAATGAAATCAAGTTCTATCAAATATCAAACACAATGATTGCAAGGTATGGTATTTATCGAAATAAGAAAAGAAATATTCATATATTATTATCACTATTTTTCCCTAAGTACTTCCATAAGTAGGCGTCCCAAAAAACCATGAAAAGAAAACGGCACCATATGTCACGGTTTTCTAGACGCTAACTTACAACTAAAGTTAAGGTTACCGTTTCGTATTCTACTGATATAATACATAAACACCTTTTAATCAATTGAAATTTACTTTTATTAAATTAGACAACATAAAACTTTGATATAATATATATATTTCCAGTAATTATTTAATTAACACGCATAAAATACACAGAAGAGAATATGGCAAGGCAGCTTACCCATTTTACGTCTTTTGGCGTTTCTTAAAGGTTTATTAAGCTAAACCCTTGGCATTTATCAACAGCAGATGATGCTCTTCTGAGGCACCCTTCCAATAGCTCCTTTTTATGTTCTCTTACATTTGGGTTTATATTGTATAAAATCAATTTAAACTTTTAACTTTACATTAGATTAGTTAAAGTTAATACTCTGGACTTAAGATTATTTGTTGTTTCTTAACAGTTTTAATCAACCCCTAATCAGATGCTTAGAAGCATTTCGAAGTTAGGGAGCAAAGTTACAACGAACTCTTTACTTTTGGAAGCACGTGAGTGATGCTGATAAATCAGCATCACAACTGATGAATCAGCGTCACAGTATACATATCTATATCAGTAAGTAACTCTAATGTAACATTAGTGATCTTTAAGCCTGCGCTCCATGTTAAACTTGGAGCTGTATAAAAATATAAAGGGTCTAACGCAAAATAATTCATAGACAAAGTTCGAAAATTTCAAAAACATCAGCTAATAATGTAACATCAGAATTTAAATACAAACGTAAGTAATCTTTAAATGTTAAGCATTTGAACTTGTGAAATATAAATTTAGCCCAATTATAATCTTCATCGGAAATGTCTTCACTACTTAAATCGTTAAAAAAAGCTTGTTTTGTAGGAAGTTTCTTTTCTTTTAAAACAGAAATAGAATCAAAATAGCTGTAGGGAAACACTCCTTTTCTGAGTAAATGTTTCCGAAACTTATAGGAATTGAAAAATGAATTAAATATTGGAAAATCATATTTACTTCTTTTTAAGTTCTCGACTAGGTCGCTAAGTTTTGAAGGAAGAAATAAAAAGCTATCTAAAAATCTTATGTTATCTAATTTAAAAGAAGTGCATTTTTGTGAATTAACAGGAATAATTGTTAAATTTTTGCCTAATTCACAAGACATTTCTTTAAAAATAAATGTGAGTCGTATGTTCTGAACCCATGCAAAACCACGTTTAAGCAATTACTAAATTTATAATTTAAATTACATCCTTGACAAGCTTTTCCTAAAATTTCACCAGTGAGATGATCATGGTTAATGACACTTATGGTTTCTTTTGAAAAATACTTCCCACATAAATTTGTTTTCATTCATAGACACATTTTTTTCCATGTATTTTAACACAGCTTTAGAAATATTTTGTTAACAATTTATAAAATTTTGAACACAGTCCATGCCACAGTAAAACTTATGGAAAACATCTGTTTCTTATTATCAATTAAAACAAGGGAATAAGCTATTGGTTTATGGATTTGCTTTTTTACTGAATAAGAAGTGGTATTGTTTGGTTCTGCTGATGAAACTTTTTGAGTTATACTCTCAAAATCAGCATACACACAAAAAGATTGAAAAAACATTTTATGAAATATATTAAATTTTAAATATTTATCATTGTTTGTTGGTAGTCTAATTCTACGAGGTTCATTTTGTAAACATCTTTTCATGTGATTATCTAAAGTAGACTGACGTGCGAAACCAATTAAGCAATTTTTACAATATTTATAAATAAAATGCTTTTCATGCAAAAGCCTATTAAAGTTCTTTATCAAAAAATAATGTTTTTTGTACAACAACGAATTTACTTCTTTGAAAGTATTATGTTTACTTTTATAAATCGGAAATATTTCATGTTCATATCCACAAACATTTATAGAAAGCTTATTTCTTTGTTCAAATTTTGGAATATCGTTTATTTGTACAGGAAATTTTAAAAAACTATAAGACAAGTACTTTAAATATTTCTCATATGTACAATACAAAGACTTATTGAATTTTTGAGGAAATAAGGCTGCTAAAATGGAAAATATGAAACACATATTATTCAAGCACTTAATGTTTAACACACATTTTTTATTTTTTATTTTTGGGGAGGGTTGCATTTTGACAACCTCCGTTTAAATCTCTATATCTTCCAATATTTAATTCTATAAAATCTATGTTTTTGATTGTCCAACCCGAACCTAACTTTAAAAAGGATTCGATTCTTTCTAAAATTTTTGTATATGAAGACTCTAGCTTAGTGTTTATTTCAAATGTAGATAATAGTCTTTCAGCGTTAGAAGTAAAGTAAAAAGATTGATTAATAAAGTCTTCGTTATTTAATTTTTCAAAAGTAACTCTAAGTGATATGATAAAACGAACTCTTGAGTTTTCATTTTCTAAAATATCTATAATTTCCTTTTTACAATTATTTAATGCTATTAAAGGATCAATAATATTTATCAAATATTTTCTATGGCAATTAATGTAATTTCTGAATGCCTGTGATTTTAAATAAAACATTTTACAAATAAAGATTAAAAAGATATTTTTAATAAAATTTCATAAACATTATTTTTCAAAAAATATTTTTAAGAGATTATTTCATAGAATTTAAACAGAGTACTTAGTGATATGTTTCTCCAGAATTTCCAAAGCTTTTTGGACGTTAGAAATTTCAGTTATTGGTATATTTATAAATTTTTTCCTCTCATTTTCCATTCCTTTAGAAAAACAAATGTAAACACGTTTTTCGTACTTTTTTTTATCTCCACTGCAAATCCACTTGATACGTACACCGACTTAGGGGGTATTGTTTGCAGGTTCATAAAATCATCATTGATAATAATATCGTACTCCTTTTGATTTTTTCCTTCTGAAAAATATGTTACATGAAAATGTGAGATTCTTAAGATTAAGTAAGGTTTAAGATTATTGTTATACATAAAATATATTGTTTTACTTATAGAAAGTTTTATTCTTAAATGCATTTATTCATGTATTTAGGAGTTAAAGAGGGTTATTTTGAAATATATTTAGTAGTTTTCTAGTCATTATTATCAAAATTGGAATTTTATAGTTAGTTTTTATCATATTGTTGAAAAAAAATGTCATGCATTAGAGGGTTAAGACTTTGCTTAGATATTAAATGCTGGTTATTCTTTTAGTCCAAATAGCAACAATATTTTTATAGTCCAAATACCAACAATACATACTACTGAGACATAAAATGTACTCATTTTAAACTTTATGAAACTTAATCTTACATGTGATGACTTATGCTTGTGAAGGTGACGCTCATGCTTAAAAATATCACCACAAATTTTACATATCTAAAATATATATTAAGAGAATTCTTATAAGAATAACCATTTTGACATAATTTTATGACATAAATTAAAACACTTCTTACTTCCGCCATTATGAATCAGGTGCGAGAAAGATAGCCTGCACTGGGCGAAATGTTGCGCTTCAAACCCATTGCACTTGACCATATCTCTCAAGTCCCGAAGAACAAGGACGGTAAGCGGTTAATATTCCGATGTTCGAGACCACAACAAATCGTCAAAGACTAGTAACGTTTTAAGAGCCAAAAGAGAAATTTACGCGTTCCACCGGTAACCGCATCTCCATCGGGAGCGAGAGCGAGTGCCGCATAGAACCGACAGCATCGCAATTCCGTGAGCAACTGACTCCGACTACTAGATGTATAGTAGAAAAAAAAACTTTGTAGGCGATGACGGATTAGAATGCCATTCGGCAGACTAATTGAGCAAGCTCCCAAGCCGTTTTAACTCGAATTCGAGGCGGATTTCCCTACAGGCTTTTTTACATGGTGCCACTTTTATCAATATTTTTGTATAAAATTTTGGATTTAGCCCCCTTGGGCTAATTAGTAGTAGTTACAAATGTCATTCACTGGATCAGTAAGCATCTGAATCCTATGATCTCTGTTTTTCTAATTAACAAATTCTGTCAGAAAACGCAAATGTTCCCGCCCCCAGAAACAATTTCCAAGTATTTTTTATTCATCCGCGATTTCACTGTTTCGAAATTATTTTTCGATTTAAAGAGGTCACATCTATCTTTCAGAAGGATTTCTTTCACCATTGATCTGATAGTTGGTCAAGGAAAATTTCTGCGTCGCAGTAATCTGATTTCTCGTTAGTATATTCTACGAAATAAAAAGGCCTTATTTTGCGCTTGCGATATCTTCGAATATAAACTCAACATAAGATATTTTATTTTCGTGCTGTAAGATAAAAATGGACGCACTTGAGCTGATGTTGTCGGAGTATATGGATAAATAGTTTTAAAAGATCTGATCTGTGAATTTTACACCCTTTTTGCTGCGTCCTAGTTTCAACTAGTTGTGTTTCGATGTTATATTTTAAAGAAAATTTTGTTTTTTACAACTTTTGTGCCAAGAAATAAATGAGTTGGATATATATGTTGGTAGTTCCAATCAAAAAGTGAACAGTGGATTATGTGTTTAAAGATCACATTCTACAAATATATGCGTTTTTAATGTATTTCGTGGACGTTCTCAAATTTCCTGTTTTAATTTACAAGGAAGTTTGAGACCGACTATATAATACCATTAAATGTCTCTTCTTGAAGTGCGCCATCTTAAAAGGTGAGTTTCAGTTTATTATATGATAAATTAAATCGTGTTTTATCAAATTCATTTTTTCTGAAAAAATAATTGCTCGGTTTTAACAAAAATAGATACTTACAAAAGATCTTCTTTTCGAAGGGCTGCCTCTTTTTCAGATGAATATAACGGCATCCCAATTACCATTGCGAATTAGAATGGTTTCAATTAATACACATTCTAATCAGCAATAGCTATGGTGGCTCCGTTTTTTCTAGACGAATATTTCAGAATTGTTATTAGCAAGATCAAATATTTACTTTTTGCCTATAGTTTGAAAAATACTTTTAAAAAATTAGCATTATAAAAAAATCAAATAAAACATTATTTTTTCAGAATATATAATTGAACATAAAATGAATTCTATCAAACTTTTTCGCTCTCTATGAGATAATGTTTTTGCGTATTTTTTGTAGACAAATTTTATAAAATATTATTAGCAATATCAAATATTTTTACTTTTTTCACTATGCTTGAAAATACTTAAATGCAAATATTTATAAAATTTCTTAATATTTAATTGAATTCTATGAAACTTTTACTCGCTATGAGATAATGTATTTTTTATAGACGTAAATTTAGAAAATATTATTAGCAAGATCAAATATTCACTATTGCTTTGAAAAGTACTTAAATGCCACCATTAAAAAATTATTAGCACATTTTTCTTTTATTCCAAATAATTATATTTTATAAAGCATACAGTGTATAATATAGCATCACTAGAAAATACAATTGTCATATAACAATACACTTTATTTATGATTAACTGCAATATATTTTTGAGGACAACAATGGTTATTTTTTTACAAAATTGTACTGTCAATCAATATTTTCAGAATATATATTTGAGCATAAATGGGCTTTTTAATTGAAATCTATGAATCTTTTCACTCTCTATGATATAATGTTTTTTGTGAAAAATATATCTGAAATAAAATGCACTTTAGATATGTTGTATGCGCACGATGTCAAATCCATTTTCAATAATCCACATAAAATTATAGTTCACAAAAATTGATCACTGCACAATCTTTTTAGAATATGTATTTTAGCACATAAATGAATATATCTAATTTCAATTAATAGATATTTTTAATGAACATGGAATCAAGCCATTACAATATTACTAATACATTTAATTACAATATTTTCAAAATATATACCATTATATCAATCTTTTAAAACATACTTGTTTTAATAATTGTGTATGAAAATACACCATAAAAAAAATAAAAATAAAAAAATCTTCATGTTTATTCTTCGGGTATTAAATAATGACCAAAACTTAAGCTGGATATACCATCTTCTAAAATATATTTTTTGTCGAAGAAGCAGTTTAAGGATGTTCTATTTTCGAGAACTGTTTTTAAACTGCGTTGTTTGGATTTTATTGATATTTGAGAGTGCTTTAAATTTAATTGCTTAAACAAGACATTTTTAAAATCATCAGGGCTTATGCTATATAATGTGGATTTTTTTATGCCTTTTCCGTTTTTTTTACTGCATCCTCATATGTGATGCAATACAGCTTGCATTTAAGAGCTATCAATTCTTTAATGGGTGTGACTGTTTCATTTTTTAAACATCCGAGTTTTCCTTTGTTTTCAGTATTGTAAGTGATATGGTTGGTTGGGAAATTGCTCAGGTCCATTATGTCTGAGAAATATTTTTTCATATCTTTGTAAATATCGTCTGTTTGGACCCTTAAATAATATGAGTCGGTATCGCTATAGATAAGAGCACATTTGTGTTTATAATGTTTTTTAATGTGGGAGTAGTACAGCTGGTACATGTGCCGTTTAGCAGCCTCCAAACAAGCAAATCCAATCGAAATTGGAGAATTCAAATATAATTTTTTCCGTTTCATTTTAAACACCGCAAAGTCTTCATTGATACTCTCGAAATAGTCTAAAAGTGGACTTCCTAATTTTTCTTGCACTGATCCTGAGTGAAGGCTCCCTGCATATCAACTCTTTTCCGATTGTTCTGAATGCTTTTGCCAAAAATACCATTGTTCATTAATTTAAAGAGATCTCTTTCAAACCGATTATCGGTTTGATTCCTTTTTTCGTTATTAAACGAAATGTATGGCTTGAGATAATCTTTTTGAAAAAAAGATAAGATTCGATGAATTTTTTTTAATACCATCCCCTGTTCCAAATAATATTGCAAGTTTAAATAATGTGTTACATAGTTGTGTTTTGTGTAGAAATTTGGAATTAATTTTCGAGATTTATTTGAAAATTTTATATTTCCATTTTTCAAAAGATTTTTTTGATAAGGGGACAACATTTCACGTTCGACTTTTAAGCGTTCTACGGCGAGAGGCAGGTCATTATGCAAATCGTGTAATTTGTTAGGATACGCTAAAGTTACTTCCAAAAAATATCCAGTCGTTGCATCCGGAGAAATGTCAAACACGTTAAAGCAGTGTATTTCATCTTGAGTTAGCCATTTGAAATTGTCGTAGGGTAGTAACCCTTGTAGGCAGTATCCGTACAAGTTAATGGCGTCAAGCGCAATGATATAGGAGTGTTCTTTTGTGGGGTCATAAGAGGAAAGGTAAGGATTGTTAGCTTCGGCAAATCTGTCGCCGATTGTGACCAATCCTCCGCGGAGACTACCCTCCAGCCAAATGTACATGTTGACATCAGTGAATAACTGAATTTCGGCTTTCGTCTGGCGAAGGCAAGCATCCTACGTTAAATTTGCAGCCGAAACAAAGTGAGCGGGGTCTAACCGGTAATACTCCATTGATTTGCGGCGAAACGACGTAAATACCTCTGCAAGCAAAATGACGTCCAGACGCTGATACAATTCTAGATATTCGCCAAAGTTTTTTAAATTAAATTTTTTATAAATGAGCAATTCATGATCGTAATCGTTTTGTGATATCTCTGAATTCGTCAATTTATTAGCTGATTTCGGAGGGAACTTAGTATGTTTAAGGACAGATGCATTTGAAAAATAAGAGTATGGGAAAGTGTTTTTTCTTTGGAGAAGATGGCGGTTCTTGAAATGAGAGAAATACGAATTGAAGATAGGGAACTCGTGATGAGAAGCTTTCAATGTTTCCACAAGAGTAGCAAGAGTAGCATTATTCCCTTCGTAAGTAAAGTGGCAATGGTCCAAAACTTGCACGTCTGACGGAAGGAAAGGCTGTTCGCAAATATGACACGAAGTTTTACTGCTTGGTATCTCCCCTCTCATGGGTGCAATGTTATGCATTTTCGCTATTAGCTTCTTTGTGATTTTTTTTAAGAACCGAAAGAAAGTTTTGAATAACGTCCCACCCTTCGTAATATTTTTGATATATTATAGAGTCATTTATATCCAAGACTATCAGAAAATACGTGTAAGGAACGTGTTCTTCAATGGGGGTTGAAAACGTCTTTGTCGGGTCTTGGATGGCATTCGATATGGGAGGGAGCATGCTCTCAAAATCGCAATACACCACATAAGGATGATACAGCATTTTATGCCAATTTTTAAACTGAAGTTTACTATTTTTTTTTAATGGCATCTCTATTTTTTGAGGAGAGTTTTGAAAACAGAATTTTTCGTGAATTTGTAATGTGCTTTTCCTTCGGAACCCGGTGAGACAATTTTCACAGAAATGGCAAATGCTGTTCTTTGTGTGCAATAAACGGTTTAAATTTTTAATGAGAAAATAGTGTTTTTTAAACAAAAGCAAATTAATTTTTGTCCCTATTTTTTTACTTTTGTATATAGGATAAACGTTTGTCGTGTATCCGTACACATTTATGTGTAGTTTGTTATGCTTTTCGAATTTTGCAATTTGATTAATGCTTACTGGAAATGTAAGTGAACTATAGTTCAGGTTAGCTAAATATCGGTCATAATTCGAAGCTCTAGTGGAATTCGTAACGACTGGATATAATTTTGCAAGAATGCAATACAGAAAGCACATTTGATTGTTACATTTCACGTTTAGTACCGCTTTTTTGTTTCTGAGATCTTTTGGTAGCGAAATCGATCCACATCCACCTCGAATCGGAACATAAGCGCCAATGTGGAGGTCCACATATTCTATATTTTTTACATTCCAATTAGAACCGCGTAAAATGAAATTTTCTATGGCATTTTTTATGTGGTCGAAGGCATTGTCGATGGCTGGTAAAATTTCGTAGGAGGAGAGGATTCGGCTGACAGGGGAATTAAAATAAAATGTTTGAGTAACTTCGTCCTCGTCAATAATTTTAAAAAACAATACACTCAAGCATATGATTAGTCGGATTCTTAAGACAAAAGAAGTATTTAAAATATCGAAAATATCGCTTCTAATATCTGCGTGAAGTTGATCTATATCGCGGTAATTAGCTGTACTACGAAGACTTTAGATGTTGCGTCTAAATGCAGAACTAAACGGAATGAAATGAAACATGTTCACTCAAAGAAAAAATCCTCCAAATTCTCAAATATAATATCCTTCGCTCTCTTTATGTTTAAAATTTTTTGTTAAAGCGGTTCTTTATTCCCCCTCGGTATTCCTGTAAAAACCTAAGTAATGCACCTTCTTATAAGGTTTGACTTCAACAACGATTGGATTGGAGAGATTGGATGTTGCGTTTGAATGACGGAATGAAATGAAACAAGTTCACTCAAAAAGAATAAACAAGAAGATTATTATTATTATTTTTTTTTAAACTTCAATCATGGTTTAAACTTCGATGTCGTTAGACTCCAAGTGCTCAATTATACTTTCAACTGCTCGCTTCAATGTGCGCACTTGCTTAACATTTATGTTAAATCTGTTTTTAATTTCCCCGTCTGTATTCCGATAAAAACCTATATAATTTTCCTTCCTATATGGTTTGACTTCTACAACTATATCCCCACCAAGGTAAATTGAAAACGGTGGTAGCGTCGACTTCGATGTACTCGGCAATTCGCTCCCAGAAAGGTTGAGATCAACTTTAACCGCTTTTTTCTTCCTGCTCCCTTCCTCCGCTTTAACCTTTCTCTTCAAAGGAACGAAGTCTTCTTCGTCCGAGGAAAGAAGCATTGCTTTGGGCAGCTTGTTGTTTTTGTCTGAATTTTAAAAGTATTAAAATTTGACAAATTTTCTTTCGGATATCAGTTTGGAGAAAAAAGAAACAAAATTCTTACCAGACATGGTGAGGCGGCAGCACAGAGAAACTTTACTCACAGAAAACTTTTTAACTCACAGAAAACTTTTTAACTCACAGAATTGACTTTCGTGACTCTACCTATAGGCACTAAAGTAATAATGATTCTCCCCAAAAAGATATGGCGGAATATATAGTGGGAGAATTCTCAATGGAAAAGTTCTAGAACATTTCAAAATCACTGGACACTTATACCATGACATTGAAAATAGGCACGAGGTGGATGCATGCTGAACCGAACTCCACGGATGAGAGTCCTTGAAGTGTCACATGCAAGAGGCGCTAGCGCGTAAAAACCCAATAAATATTTCTTGTTACAGATGGAATTCTGCGATAACATCGTCGGGACTATGTTTTTTGAAATACCATATTTGGAGCGGAATGGCGGAGATCATTTTCCTCTAGAGATGTGGCCTTGCATTCCCAAAATAGCATCCAATACACTCGTTAAAAAAGATATAACTGAGAAATCCATAATAACTTTGAAAATTAGGTGTACCAATTGAGGATAACAGCATAAAAAATATGACTTTTAACACATATAGTTCTTTCTTATATGATTATTCTTACATATAGTTCATTAAAGCAAGAATAAATGTATCAGGATTCGAACCCACGATCTCTAAAAGTAAGCGAGGCTCAGTTAGTTGGCAGTGCATTAAGCAACTAAGCCACGCTTACTTGGATACAACTACAAAATTAACGTTTATTAACAGATTCTATGTGAACTCATGGCGCCATCTACTATTAAATATTTAGGTGGATTTATTTATAACATGTTGATACATGAAAAGATTGGTCACAACATGATTTTTTGGTGGGGCTCTTTGGGGGAGATTATTTATAGCCTATTTCTGATTGGTCACAGGTTTTCAGACAACGTGAAATATATTTTTCAAATTCAGTGGAGCTCAGAGTTTTTCGAGTTGGCAGTCATGGAAGTTTTAAAGAGGGCTGATATTTCTAATTACTTGAAAATTTTTGATTTCGCTACGAATTTACCCAAAAATTGCTTTCACCTCGGAAATGGAATGTTTGTTATGGTGTGTCTAAGTGACAAGCACGTTGATGTCATCTTTTCGGAGCATGTGAAAACTGCAGCAAACCAACTGGCACCCACCACAAATGAGTTGATTCTTCCAGCATCCATGTGGATAAGTCTCTGCGACTCCATCAACAACACGGATTTCGTAGGTCTACCTGAGTTTTATGAAGCTTTTTCCGTAGTGAACAACGAACTGTTTCTCGCGGTGGTGAACACAGATGATTGTCAATGCATTTCCATGCAGAAATGTGTGCTCAATCCTGACTTCTCTCGGGTTTTCATTCCGGGAATCTGCTTGCTCTCGGGGAACCAGTGGAGAAGGCTAAAAGACATTAGCGAAACTATTTCACATTATGTGATTACCTTCATTCTGAAATATGCTTTGCCCCATGAAATCGAGAAGGACATCGATAATCGAGAACTGTCGCCTTTTGACTCCAACCTCGACAGGATAGAATGTGAAATGGTATTGTCTTCATCGCTATGTGACAACCTTGAAGAGATGTTATGTGAAGGAATCAGTGCGGTCTTCAAATGCAACGGGTGCATCCGGCAATACGGAAACCAGCTTAGACACGATTGTGTTACCATGACAAGACAGGACACGCTGAACAAATACTTCAATTTAATCGTCTCCAAGATGGATTTAAGACTGATTGCCAATACGTTCGTGACCCAGCATCTCGGCATGGTCCAGTTTTTAACTCCAAAGTTTTTTGAGAGTGTTAATGTAATTGCTTTGATGGATTGTATGCGTGATTTATTTTTAAATAAACCATTTTAAAGCATTTTTTTTGTAATTTTATTTATACTAAAAAATATATAGTAAAATAATTTTATTTATGCTAAAAAGAATATTTAGATGGAAAAACTCCCAAGCATGCTTGGTAACCAATTAATTTACACTTTACCCATTTTGATTATTCCTTAAACAAGTTTTTTATTTAGGCTAAAAAAGGAGCCATTTTTCTAACTCTTCTCTAAGTGTTAAACTCCCATAATATTATGGGAGAAATTTTCTAAACCCATGGCCTTAGTTCCCAAGAATGCTTGGTACACAATTTGAATACTTCTGAGGTGAAATGAGACAAGATAATTTTTTTATCCACTTTTATTTTGAAATAAATTATTACATTGGTGCAATCTTTTTTTTTTCATTAGTTCACTGAAGAGCGGCTTCTTCCAAACGGCACGTTGCATGTAAACTTTTCACTATGGCTCCATTCGTCATCACTTGAAAGTAGGCAATTTTAGTCAAGTTCGGATTCGGTCTTAGGTTGTGAGATGCAGTTGCTTCGTTCATGCAGGTCCACATGCTGGTAAATAATTTACTACATACTGCAGTAATCAAGTACGACTCGCTCAAGCAATCTCTCTCCAGCAACAGATAACCGCATTGTGCTTCGTTTGACGACATGGTGGCTGATGTCGGCAGGCAGCAAGTGTTTTTATAACACGTTAACAGTACTTGACACTCCCATATTGTCCAGGATTGGGTAATAGCTTGAAATTTTCTCGTGCAAATTGATGGATGAGTCGTTCATTGGTGCACGGATTTCGAGATCGTAGTTGGGTCACGGGTAGCCCCCGCGATTTATGCCAGAGAAAGTAGAGGCAGTAAAGTCCGCAGCTGGTGGCACGGCGATGCTGTAGCCGCCATGAATTATATTCACAACTTGATGAATTTTGCATTATGAATTTTTTCACAGCGTCACTTGGCCGAGTCCCATATGAACAGAAAAAACTTGCGCGATTCCGGGCGTCAAAAAACACTGCTTGCCAATGTTCTCCCGCTTTGCTGGAGGGATGCGTGTTTATGATGAAGCTGTTGAATTGGTTCCGGTTTCGAGGGAGCTGGTTCACTGCTCGTACTCCCCCAAAACCAATTTTCATTCGTCTGTCCGCCCGTACTATACGGTCGAGTGTGGACGTATTCATGATTAGTAATCGATGAATATACTTCTGGACTTATCAATTTCCAGCGAAGATTGCATTTCCATATAGCATAACAAGGTAAGTGTTTCAGTTAATGCCTCGTCAAATTTTAAATGTATCGATAAATCACCGGTGCGCGTGATATTGACATGACCCTCATCGCTCGAATAATCCTGCGTTAGGTTGAAGACGTAAAAGCACGAGCCATTTTTATACTCGTCATATCTGTTCGTCGCACGTTAATGGGTGAACGTCTACGAATAAATAACCATACGGTTCGCGTGTCGCCTTTTTATATGCGTCCATGAAATATTTACCTTTTTGAGGAAAAGCTTGACGCGCGAAACAGGACATTTGAGACGCGTCTCGATTGTTGCGAAACAATACAAGGTCGTGCGTATTCTGACTGACGTCGCGCATAACCTTCACTTTCGGAAATAGATTTTGCGTAATAAGTATCACGCTGAAATTCTTATGATGCGACGTGACTCTAAACATTAGTTCCACTTCTTCGTTTAAGTTTGATTGTAAGTCGTCTAACACCACCAAATCAAACTTTTCTTCTTCAGACGGTAATCCGCAGACAAATTTTATTTCTGGTTCCGACGCCATCCATTTTTGAGGGACAGAAAAACACCAACAAACATTTTTGATTGGGCGTTCGTATACATTGCTTTTCACCAATTTTCTCACAAGTTCCGTTTTCCCGCTGGAAGAGGGCCCCGTGCATATCATTGAAGACGGAAAATTTAATTTCAACATTGTTGACAGAGTTTCATAAACTCATTCTTAAAAAGCTTAATACCATGTAGTTCCGGTTTCAAATCATTCGTTCCGTTGTAATAAAACTTTCTTATATCATACACCAGCCTTTTCTCTTTCAAGCATTTATGGAAAAACACTCGCCGGCCGATATCTTCTGACACAGAACAATTACTTTTACTCAAATCCACGTATTCTCCGTTTGGGAGCAACAACACTATTAATTCCACAACGCACACGATCGCAAGAATCGCTATAGCAACTGTTTTCACCTCCATTTTGATGTTCTCGCGTTTTCTCTTTCTATATATATACCCGAAAATCTAGTGGAACTTGAAAAGATGCTTTGTGAGGGGAGGGCGGGAAAAATCTGCGTTTTCTGACAGAATTTGTTAATTAGAAAAACAGAGATCATAAGATTCAGATGCTTACTGATCCAGTGAATGACATTTGTAACTACTACTCTAATTTTAGGGGAATTACCCTACAGGTTTTTTTACATGGTGCCACTTTTATCAATATTTTTGTATAAAGTTATGTATTTAGCCCCCTTGGGCCAAATGAACATCTAAAGTGAAACTCATTAAGATAGTAACCTGTAATACAATTTAGTGGTGGTTGCCTTGATATGTTGCAAAAATTATATTTGTATTGGAATATTGGAAATGCTGGAAGAGATAGCCTTGTAAAAATTATTTTGAATATAACTGAGTATGTAGGATTGACTTTCAAAGGTCGAGAATATGCTTAAAAAAACTAGAATGTTTTATGTCAACAAACAAATGATTTACCTAAATTGTGTATTTATTGCCTTAAAATCCCAACAGGTATTTTTTCGAATCAGGTGCCAACTTGTACTGATAAAAGGTAGGGTTTAAAATCATTTATTTGTTATCCGCCAATCAATCTTTGAATCTCTGATTCAGAAATCGATAAAGTGCGCTGCGTGTTGACAGGGAGAAACGCGGAGGCGAAAATGTTATGCAATAACTCGCTATTCTCCGTGGACCCTTATCTCTGGCGGGTTCAGTATTGTAACTTTGGTAGGCGCAAACCAGTCCCTCGATTGTGTTAACGGAGCTTATAAAGGTTCCTTTGACCATAAAAAAAAATGCGCTATACAGATCTCGAAGGCATAAAAAATCTCACCATTCTAAGAAAAAGGCCAAAGAATTGTGGGGTCTCCAAGAATCATCAGCTGAATTTGCAAGTAATATCCCCAAGTCTACCGTTGGAACTCCTGTCATGTTAAATTGTTACATGGCACTTTATACTGACGACGCTAACCCGCAAAAAGCCGGCTGGGGTATGCTAAATCATCATTTAAATTTTTTTGATGGTGAATTAGCTGCCGGGCAATATATTCTAACCCAGTCCTTTGTTCCTTCTTGCGGTTTCTTAAAGACAGCACCGGTTGCAATCATGAGGCCAACGCCCGGTTTTGCAGCCACCACATCAGGCAATGAAATAACTCTAACAATACCTACGGCGAACAAAATATTATATTCGGCGAAAGGCGAATTTAAACTTAACAAAGCCAGACATGGCTGATTAACTACCGTTCAAAATAGGGAGGCTGAAACTGTCATGGGTAGCGACTTAACTTTTGGCTATTACGATGATTTTCATAAATCTCAAATAACACAAATTGCAAAAGGCACATGCTTCCATCCTCAATCTCAACCCACCATTCATGTGGGAGTAATGCCCTATAAATTGGCGTCAGCCAAAAATCTCGTAACAGATACTGAGGTATACACTGACATGCAAACTTATTTTGAAATCGAAGCTTCATGCACTGTTGTGTTTAGCTTTCCTACTCGCTACCCTCATGCACAAGTGCCGAATGTTCATCCAGCTAATCAAATATTGTTCCACTCACTCCTGAAGTCAATGAACAATCTACACTTATCTGTGGACTTAATCGTTATCGAGCTTTTACTGCATTTGCCGGCGAAACTCTCTCACTTGCGAGTGGCTGAAAAAAAATTGTAACAAAAGACAATAAACATTTTGTTATTTCAATCAGATTCTTTGTTGATTTCTTTCAAAAATATACATTGTCTCAGAGGGCTTACACTCTGTGCTGTCGGGGTACACAAATTTAAAAAAAAAAGTCAATATTTAATGTCGTAAAAGTCCATAACATCGAAGATAGCCATGGGGTAAGGTTTCTTGACGATATCTTTCAGGAACGGGGCTCTCTTCCAGCGAAGGTGCTTTACTCGGATGTTCTTGAAGGCTGGGTCAGTGCAGATTTCTAGTGGGTCGTTGGTTAGAATTTAAGTCGGGGTCTTGAAGACAACTCTATCAGCACAGTACTTGACCCTGACATTCAAAGCTGATCCTTCGCATAGCTTCTTAAAGTCGTTCGTAGATGCCGGTTCCATGTTGAGCTCGTTCCCGATAATAAATCTTCTCCTGTTGGCTGCAAAGCAAAGAGTTGGCTGCAAAGCAAGAGTCCTTCAAAGCAAAATTATTCGTCGCTACGTACGATGTCGCCCTTAAAGGTTGCGTTGGGTGCCTACTCAGGTGTCGGCTTGTCACTTGACTGTGGTTCTAAAATATGACGCCCGTCGCCAATAGCCCTCGTGTAGCTCTAGTGCGACGATAATTCAAACTAACCTAACATAACCAATATTATTCGTTCTATTATTTATCCTACCTATGTGGCCTACGTTAGAAGCTATCGCAACTATCGTGGTCCCCCCCCCAAAAAAAATTCCTGAATTTGGAGGACCTTCACAAACTATTGTGTTGCACTTCATATTCAAAGAACCATCGAATTCTAGCCAGCCTTCCCTGACAAACCACCGGCAAATGTTAGCCAAGAGGTGTTTGATCATATTTTCGTCATTACCCAACTGAAAATTAATTAATTTCATTAAAATATCATACGACTCATACCTATCCAAATAATAAAGAAAAGGATCAGCGTTATTTGAATAAAAAGTTGGAAGTTTACCTTCTAATAGAAAATAAAAGTCTTTAAGTTTTAAAGTTAAAAGCTCTTGCTTAAATACCTCTATAGACGCGGCTATTACTTTTTCAATTTGGGGGTGAAAGAAATCTATGTCGAATTCCGATGATTGTGGACTCAGGAGAGTTCTTATCGACTCAAAGGGAACCGGATAATACATCTTTAAGTATAACGTGGTTTTTTGGCATATCTTTCCGAACTTGCTCCTTTTTTTGGAGGTCCTTCCAGCAATGATTGATCACTCGATGGATGGTCTTCTAAAGGGGGGAGTTCTCTTCGTAGCCCACATCCATCTCCAGCGACTTGTGTTTCCACCAATTCGTTGGCGAATCCAAATCCGTCGTGTCGTAAAGCTGCATGCGGAACCGGAGGTGTGGTCCGGACTCCTCCAAGGAAAATTTCTGCTCCTTGTATCCCTTCCTGAAACATGTAATATGTGAGCAGATCGATCCAGGAGGCTTGGCCAACGTTCCGGATAAAAACGGATTTCTTTCCCAGTCTTCGTCGAATGGCAGCAGCGACTCTAGATTGTTGGCGCCACCTGCACCTGCAGGTTCCGTTGGAAAATGAGCAGTCATGAGTACGTGGCTGTGGTCCCCGTCATGAACGCAGAAGAGGAAGATAAATCCGTGGAAGGAGGACACAGAGGTGCGCAGCCAAGCAAGGATACTTCCAATTTCTGACGGGTCGCGGGGGGTAATGACATCGCTGACAAGTCGACGCCTCTCTCCGACAGAAGCAGAACGAATTCGGAGTATGATCTCTTCAAAATATTCTCCTCTGATTCTTCCAATATCTTGCTGTGGAACGGGTCCCAATGCTCCTCCCACTCGTTCAAGGGACAGATTAACTCTTTCAATTTCCGCTTCAAATTCAGCAATTAAGTTTGATATTGCTTCCGGGTCAGCGGATGGTACAGGCTCCAGAAGGGTATCAATAGGGTTTCCATCTGAAACGACAAGAAAAACAAAAACCACGAAAAACCGTGGTGTGTATCACCATCTTATAATGGATGAAGTGGTGCGTAAATCCATCCCAACAGAAGAACAAGCTCGTTTGAAACAGCTAATCGGACTACACTTCGATTATGGTGCTTCAGCCCTATCGTCGAATAACACATTAAGAGGCTCTTAATCGTCACTATTAATCTCTGATGACATTGCTGACAGTAATTTTTATCATCTATAAATGTATCGTTTACTGTCATGTGGTCATCCGTTACCTTGTGGTTGCGCTCTATTATAAAAAAAAGTCGCCTGCCGCAAGCTCCTACTACGGTGAGCACATTCGTAACACAATTTCAAAGTTTTCCAAGTCAAATCTTCATTACATATGTGGTACCTGTATTTACAAATATGAATCTCTCCCCTATAAAGGTAAAAATCACGCATAACATAAAGTTTTTCCATCTCTGTAAATTTGTTTTTCCCTTGCAACAAATAATGTTGCTTAATATAGCCATTATTTGCTTCCCAATACCACCTAGTCGGCCAACGAGCGTGCTCGCAATGCAAACGACCGCGGTAATGAGTCGACCAAAATTTTTTTAAATAATGCCTAAGAGTTGGGGGTAAATTAGCTTCCTCATCTATTTTATCGTAATCATTAACAAAGCGACAAATCGTTAAGGCAGAGTGGGCGAGGAGGGTAGGAAAAGAAGACTCACCTTCTTCAGCGGCCGGCGATGTAGGCTACTCCCAATCCTAGTTTGTTGGACTGTATTGGGTTGTAGTTTCTCCAGATATTCAAGAAAGGTTGCATGCTTGAGAAACTTTTTTGCGACCGATTTTTTGATCCCCTTGGCAGCCATCTTGACCAATGCCTCCGCTAACAATGAGTACATTTCGGCTCGAAGACCAACAAACTCTAGGCCGTGTGTCCCATTCAGCTTATCTTTAAACTTGTCAATTAACTTTTTTTTTTGATGGGATCAAAAAGGGGGTGATTGGCAGGATAGTCGGAGAAGTCAAAATGATGTTTCATTTCCGACATATCCTTGATGAGGTCTGAAGTGGTTAACTCGTATGTTAGGGAGTCAGTGTCCGTGATGAGGAGTCTCGCATTCTTGCCGAACTTTGGGAGGATTGCACGGTAATGAAATTGGTACATAAGTACCTTACTGATATCAAGTACCGTGAAACCAACCCCCACGGGACGACATAACGTGAGAGTTCGGCGATTCCACTGGATAGCAAACAGGTCCTCGTCAAATTCCGTGAAGGAGTAAACTCGGGCTGCGCCACCAACTTCCTCGCCTTCCTCAGGTCGGTAACCATTTCCAAATTCATGCGATTCCGAAGTTTCTCCATTGTTTTACCAAAGACAGCGTTGTTCATGAGCTTGAAAAAGTCCTTCCCGAAGGATATGTTAGCGCGGGTGCATTGTTGTGTATTAAAATCAATGTAAGATTTAAGCCATGGTCTTTGAGAAATTTTAAGTATTTTGTGTACTTTAACCAAAATTAGACCAAGCTCTAGATATAACTTTAAGTTACGATAGCGTAGGACATAGTGATACTTAGATTGTAAATTGGGGACTAATTTAACGTTATTAGATGACGGTTTCATGCCTATTGTAGTTAATATATCGAGCGCCTTGGGTGATAACATGTCTTTGGAGATGGGTAACCGTTCAGGCGCAAGGGGATAGTCGTTGTGATCGTCGTGAGGGTTAGCACAAGTCCACCTAAAAAAAATATGAATATAAGCACGATTTTTTCTATTTTTTTAAATACACTCAGCGGATGAAATAATATATACCTCTATAATGAAACCATCATCACCATCATCGGCCCATCCCAGGATATCCTGCGCGGTGACTTCAGGATCAGCCCATTGGAAATTCCCAACAGAAAGAGGTTGCGACATGCCCAACCTGAAATGAGAAAAAAAACATAGTTATTTCAAGTTTTTGTTAATGTATTAGCATTTTTTATACTCAAGTGGAAGTATACGTACCATAGAGGTTGTTAGCGTCTAGGTAAAGAATGTGTCTATTCTCCTAATGTGCGTTATATCCAATGGTTCCTGGGATATTGGCCTTGGAATAGCGATGGGTGATCATGGACACCCCTCCACGAGTCCCCTTCTCGATGAAGAGGTGCATGAATATGTCGGTAAACAGGTCAAGCTCCACCTCTGTCATCTTCAGCGCCGCTTGCCATGCCAGTCCAGGAGCAGTGAACATATGTGCAGCTTTCAACTTGTAGTAATCTAGAGTGAGGTTTGGGAAGTTTTCGAAAACATCAGCCAGCAGGAGGACATCCGTCATCATGTAAAGATCATGATATTCACCTAGATTCCGATAGACAAGCCAGACTTTGTTTGATTTGCATTTATGCGCTCTGACACCCCATTGGTTTGCGGCCTATATGGAGTTGTTTTAAGTTTATTTATTTGCAATTCTTTAGCTAACTCTGTAAACAACTTGCTCTGAAAATTAGTACCAAGGTCGGTAAGAATAGATTGAGGGATGTCAAAAATTTGAATGATCTCCATCAGTTTCGATGCAATTGTTTTTGTAGTAATATCGGACAGAGCAAAAAGCATACTATACTTGCTAAAATGGTCGATAGCACCCAGAATATAGCGGTTTCCCTTTTCTGACATTGGTAATGGGCCTAAAATATCTTAACTTAGTAATTCCATAGGTTGTGAGGGGTTTTCAAAATTTTGTAATTGGGATTTGGTAAGTTTAAAACCCTTCTTTTTAATGCCCTTCTTACACGAAGCTGAAAATATTTTAATGTATTTGTACCTATTTCTCCAGTAATACTTTTCTTGTATAGAGCGATAAATTTTAAAAAATGCGTAGTGCACCGTCTCGGAACCTTCAAGAACTTGTGGTATAAGGGAAGGAGGGACAACTATTTGTTCCAAATAGTCTTCTCTGGATGAGCGCTTCTATCTGTAAGAAATTTTTTTCAGTATTCCCTTATCCATGAAATAACTATCTGCCGAGATATTGGATTTATCCGTATTGTTTTCAAAATAATCGATTATCTTTCTTAAATTTGGGTCTTTACGCTGTTCACTTTTGAACACGTCTATGTCAGGGATATCAGTTGATACTGTATTGATGGTATCGATGATATCTCTAGATAAAAGGTCACAAAGAAAATTTTCGGAACCTTTAATGTGCTCAAAATTAAAGTCGTAATTCGATAGTTCTAGTAGCCAGCGGGAAAGTCGGTTAGCGGGGGATTCAAGTTTTACCAAATAGTTAAGTGACTTACAATCTGATAAGATAGTAAATTTTCGTCCATACCAGTATGTTTTGTAATATCTATTTGATAAGAGAATTGTATAGGTTTCAAGTTGAATTGCGGGCCATTTTTGCTCATGAGGTTTTAATTTTCGGGAAAAGTAACTAATAGGCCTAATAAACCACTTTTATCTTTTTGTAATAAGGCTCCACTCACTGCTATTTTTGAAGCATCTGTATTTAGGAAAAGGGGTTCATTGAAGTTGGGATGTTTTAGTTTTACGTCAGATAAGAGTTTTGACTTAATTAACTCGAACGCCTTTTGTGCGTCACTGGTCCATTTAAATTTTGATTTGTGTTTCGTCAATTCAGTTAAAGGGTATATAATTTCAGAAAACTTTTCTATGAAGTCGCGTTAGTAACTTGCTGTGCCAATAAACCTACTTAGCTTTTTTTATAGTTTTTGGAATAGGAAAGTGTTCGACAGAATTTAGGTTGTCCGGAATCGGTCTTAAGGAGTCTTTATCGACAATGTGCCCGAGGTACTGGATTTGAGAATGTAAAAAGTGACACTTTTTTGGATTTAAAGTTACTTCATATCGGCGAAAACGCTCAAACACCAATCTTAATTTACGGAGAAAGTCGTCAATTGAATCACTGGGGACAATAATATCATCAATATAAGCTGAGATATTCTCTGGTTGTAGGCCATTTAACATCGTAACTGCTATTTGCTGAAAGTTTTGAGGTGAATTTTTCATGCTAAAGCTAAGAAGTCTGTACTGAAAAGTACCGTAGGGGCTAGAAAAAAAATGTCGGTCTTGTTCGCTTAGTTGGTTGTGAAGTTGGTAAGTTTTATTTGGTGAAAACTCGAGTTCATATCTAAAGTATTAAAGAAGTTTGCTCCACGTAATGATTTTAATATATCATAAATTAAAGGAAGTTTATAAGTAGAAGATATGGTTATTAAATTCAATTTCCTGTAGTCTATTACCATCTTGTACTCCCCTTCAGTTTTGTTTCTAACTAAAATTAAAGGAAAAGCATATTGACTATTTGATTTCTCCAAAATTCCAGCACTCTGTAGCTCTTCGATCTGGCTCCGAACGTTATCCCTTAGTGAAACCGGAATAGGAAATGGTCTGTTTTGAATTGGCATATAGTCTGTTATCTCAATTGGTGGGGCTTCTATTGTACATTCCCCAATATTTGCAAAGAAACACTAAAAATATCTGCGTATTCAATTATTAAATCCAAAATCTTCAGTTTAGCCTGCATTGGAAAACCCTTTAAATCAAAATGTTCAGCCGTAAGTTCCTGCCTTCGAGCTTGTCGCTTATCTTCTTTTAGATCAATGTCTGAAACTACTCGAACGATTTTAGAATTTTTGTTTAAATGCATGTTATTTTGTGAAAGGTTATTTATCACAAATGATATTGTTCTATTTTTATTGACTGTGGTAACGGAATTCTGGATTTCAATATTGTGCTGACTTAACAGAGGCTCTACCACAACTTCTGACCCTGGCATCACATGATTATTTAACTTAACTTTTACCACTGAAGATTGCCCCGGAAATAACTTCAACTTATGTGTTAATTTACCAAAATTATCCACATAAATAACATTTATTTTCCCATAGTCAAATCTATTTATATGTGTACTTTCTATCCAGATTATAACTGATTGTGTTGCAAAATTGATTTGACACTAAAAGCGCTTTAGAAAATCAAAACCCAAGATTATATCATAAACATTGCCGAATTTGGTATTTATTATCAGGAAGAGGTGCGTTAGTTGTTTCGATCCAACTGAAAAGTTAATTTTAAGTCATCTGGTAATCTTAATATCCTCTCCTGATACCGATGATATCTTTATGTTGGGGTTCGTGTGTATGTGTTCAATTACATTCGGAGACATGCGTTTAACTGCACTTTGAGTGCAAAGAGAGTTTGAGTGCTGCACTTTGAGTGCAAGAAGATAAAGAGGCACCACAATCCAAGAGTGCCTGATAAGGATTACCATCGATGTAGATTGTGATTATGGGTAATGAACAATATTGACCTGTTTGAAAGGTTGTAGTGTCGACTTTTTCCGTCACCCCCATTATTTGAGGATTATTGGGATTGTTTCTTAAGGAAAAACAATTAGCGGAAATATGGTTAGATCGCCCGCAATAGATACAAGCTGGGATACTTCTTAAAGAAAAACAATTCGCAGAAGTGTGATTACTTCGCCCACAATACATACAAGTTCTAGGACGGGCCGACTCAGCAGGTGTAACCTGATGATTTTTAATTTGTGAGAGTGACTTAACATGTTCTGTCAATGTTTCTAAGATTTTATTAGACTTTTCTGCTTGTTTTTGCATTATATTTGCTAACTCGCTTTCGATACTAGATTGTCGAGGTTGGGAATGAGCTGCATTGACCGAATCAAGGCTATGCGTCATCTGACAATTTAATTCGTCAAGCATAGATTTTTGGATGGCATCTTCAAAGGTGGAAGGATGACGAGATAGAGCTAAGAGTTAATGTTAACGTTTCTTATTTTACTGAAATAATTCATGACCATATATTAATCAATTGAAATTAAGTTTTATTAAATTAGACAACATAAGAACATAGATATAATTATATATTTAGTTTGCAGTAATTATTTTTTACAAAACGCCCAAAAATACACAAAAGAGAATATGGCATTGGCAACTTACCCATTTTACGTCTTAAAGCTTTTCAATTACTTAAGAGCGGTTGATGCTCTCCTATGGCACTCTCTAATTGCTCTCTTACATTTGGGTTTTTATAGTAAAAATCAATTTAAACTTTTAACTTTACATTAGATTAGTTAAAGTTAATACTCTGTACTTAAGATTATTTGTTGTTTCTTAACAGTTTAATCAACCCCTAATCAGATGCTTAAAAGCCTTTCGAAGTTAGGGAGCAAAGTTACAACGAACTCTTTACTTTTGGAAGCATGTGAGTGATGCTGATGAATCAGCATCACAACTGATGAATGCGTCACACGATACATCCTAGCCTTGACAACAGCATACCATTTCAGCCCACCGCTGCTCCGCAACTTTTCCTCCAAATGCTTTGTCGGATGGGTGGAAAATCTTGGAGAAGAAGACGTCAGACACCTTCGCAGGCTTCTGACGCTTGGGGACGGGGGCTGGTGTGGGGTTGGAAAGTTGAGAGTGTTTGGTGGGCTTGTTGTGTGTAGCCACGTGTTTAGTAAGTGCGTCCGTCCTCGTGAAGGATTTGGGGCACTTCGGACATACCTATAAAAACAATCATTTATTAAAGTATATCAAAATAGATAAGAGGTTTAACATAACTTTATTCTAAATTACAACTTAGAATTTGGGGAAAATATTATATTTAATATACACCAACTTTCTCTACACAGTTTTTAATGAAACATTATTTTTTTTTAAATTAAAAGAATTGATAATTATTAGATACTTTGCATTAATCGTAGCATAAAAATAAACTTACATGCTCCACAGTGTCATGACTTTTCATATGGCGGTTCAAAGCGTCCTTGCGGGTGAAGGATTTATCACATGTAGGACAGTATTAACCGATGTCATCATTATCGTGTTTTCCGGTGGCGCGTCAGGTTAGTCTTCGCCGTAAATGTTTTCGGACATTTATCACACGCCTGAAACGATAATATTTAAAAATATAATACCTATGTAACATTTTTTTAAAAAAAGTTATGTAAGATCTATGTAACATTTACCATTTCATGATAATTTAAAAATATATATGAATTGGTTTTCAGAAACTTGATTAACATATTATTTTGTTTTAAAAATCTTATGGATTAGATATTTAAACTGGTTATAGACAAATAAATGAATTAACGCACGAAATAGTTCTAACATGAAATAATTATTTTAAAAAAATGTTCATTATGATGTTTAGACATTTATTACAAAAGATATTTACCAGCATATAATGTTTTTAAATATAAGGTTAAATATTAAAGTTCGTTAAAATTGAATAGTTACTTATTAGTTAAAAACAACAGTAATTTTAAATATTATGAGAGAGTAATATATTTTTCTTTTAAATATTTATTTAAATTTACATTTTCTAATAATTATTCATAAAAAACCAAAGTAATTTTTAAATATTAACTGACTGAAGTTATTTTAGTAATTATAAGTCTTAAAATATTACTTTTTTTCTCAGGTGTAAATAATAAAGATTTAAATATTTCTATTATATAAGTTTTATAATTTAAAAACTTAAGTTTTTATAGTTGAAGTTTATTTTAAATGTATATCTACGTTTAATGTTGTTACTTTAAAAGATTATCCTAAATTTATATCTTATTTTCAAAACATCAATAAATATACAATTTTTAAGAGACATCAACATTTATTAACACTAAATTCATATATACATGGAATAAATACTAACATTCTTCTAATGCATCACGTAACATTCCTTCTGAAGGTGCAAACATATTTTTCACATCATGTAAAAAGGATGATACATTAATTATAGTTAAAAAGTCTCTGATAAGAATCATGTTCACAAAATATACATGCTGCATATTGTCTTCAACAAATTTCCATGCAAGTTCAACATAATTGATTTCATACAGGGCTAAATCAAAAAACATATTTACAAGTTCTTCAGCTGTATGGCACACACAGGTCATCACATTGCACCCGTAACACGGGGCCAATTCTTTCATTTTTAACGAAATAATTTCTAGGAAGTACTTACGTAGTTATTCCAACGTTTCACTAAATCCAATGTAGTGTGGATGTGGAGTATATGTCAGAGTTTCAGGTGAAGCTAGTTGATTAACAAGTTTTTTTGACATGATCTCGGAGCGTAATGGTCAGTAGAGTTTCTTTAATCAAGTTCTTTACACGATTAGATGAACTCAACAACACATCCCACTGTTTGTCATCAAGGTGTACTGTCTCAGGAACTAACTGAAATGATTGATTACGACGTTCAAACATGCGCTGGAGCATGACTTTCACTCTTTCCTCAGAACAGTCCGTGGCTTTGAAAACACATAAGTCGCGTTCCACAACTTCCACATGATTGTAGGAGTATCTCTCGAAGTATCGTTTGCTGAGGACTTTGGGTAGCTTTTCCGTCAGGACAACCCACACTCTGGGGGTCAAGGGAACACCGTCTTTGGTGGGATGTAACTGTTTGATTCCATTTTCGACAAACTTCCGAATGTGAACGCGGGTGTGTCCCAGTAAACCCCTCACCACCAGGAACTGACTGCCTCCGAGATGAATCATGTTGTCCGGTAGATATTATCCATAGTAATGTTGGATACCTAGGAAAAAAAGAGATTGTTTTAAAAAATCACATGTTTTGAGCGAATTATTCAAATTTTAACTAAGAGTAACTTTATCAAATTATAGTTAAACGCATACAATCTATTTCGTATTACAGCAATTAGTAAGTAGTAACAAATTACACATTGAGTACATCTTAACATACAATCTAAAGTAATACAACAAATAACTTACCTCATTAATCTGATATCTAATGAAAGGCATCTTAGACACGTTAGAGCGAGTAATAGAATGGTTTCTAATGACCAGAAACTGAGATAAAAGGTAAAATTACAGCGCCACCTACATCCTTCTGATGCGTTGAAAACCTCTGATGTCATACATATCACGTAAACATGTCTTAACACGTGAAAAACCGAATTGCAAACGCTTATGTAATATATACCGCTTGACTATGACTCATCTTATTAACTGCTTGAACAGGTCTTATCCTGCTTTACTTAGCTAAATCATGTTTCACTAATTATCGAGTAATTAAGCTATACCCTAATTAAATTTCTTACTTTTAAATAAAAAAAATTGGCCAAAGTAAAATCCTACATTTAACTATGAAAGTAATATATTAACGAATTTTCCATGGGAATTATACACAATTTAACTAATAATTAGTTAAACACACGTTAAGAATAAATTTAATGCGCGTTCATATTTCATTTAAAATACAGTATATCAAAGTATAACTAATTTTAAAGAATAATATAATATTAATGTGTCTAATATTCTATAAGCGCAATATTTTTTCCATCCTAATAATGAAATTAAAATAATATTCCTCGAATATTTACTACAAAATTCTTTTAAACGGTTTGATTCTTACATTAGTAGGTAAGAAATGGGGGTTCTGTGCCAGTGGTGGCAGATCAGCGGATCGATGACGTCACTGATCCGCCACCACCACCGCCGCCACTGATGACGTCACCGGAAATGAGTCACCGGAAGCGCACATGACAGGATATGACGTAGCGGAAGCGGAGTTGAGTTGTTTCGTTATTGAGTTGTTTTATATGACGTCGTTATAGGGTAGGTTTATATGACGTAGATTATAGGGTAGTTTTATATGACGTATAGTCTTATAACCCGAGTTGAGTTGTTTTAGGTAGGTTTATGTGACGTAGATTATGGGGTAGGTTTATATGACGTAATATAGGTTTATAACCCGAGTTAAGGTTGTTTTAGGAAGGTTTATGTGACGTAGATTATAGGGTAGATTTATGTGATGTAATTATAGGGTAGTTTTATGTGACGTAGATTATAGGGTAGGTTTATATAACGTCAGTTTCGATTTAGAATAGACACCTATCACTATGGGGAGAATATAAGGTAGTATCCATGTAAGAAATAATCAGTTGGAGATATGTCGTCACCGAGTGAAGAAGCGTGGGCCACTTGTTTATCTATATGTATATTCCTAGTTTTCAGTTTAATTTATATATTTACAGAAAGTGAACGAGTAGCTTTAGAATTTGTACTTCGCATTAATGAAACTGCTAATCTAACTTTATCATTATGATGAGAGGTACAATACGAATAGGTGAAATTACATGTTGTAATGAATCAAACGTATCAAAACCCAGCAAGCGTAGCTAGTTTTGGTGGTGTAAGTGCATTATACCGTGCTGCGGACGGCAAAGTTCCGAAGAAGGTGATACAGAAATGGTTGGAAAGCGTGGACGCGTACACCCTGCACAAACCAGTTCGACACAAATTTCAGACGAATCGGGTGTTAGTGTATGCGATGGATCAACAGTGGCAAACGGATTTAGTGGATATGCAGAATATCGCGAAATTTAATGATGGTTATCGATACATATTGACTTGTATTGACGTTTTATCGAAATATGCATGGGCAATACCTCTCAAGAAGAAGACGGGTGGAGACATTGTGAAAGCATTCCAGAGCATTATAAAGAATCGACAGCCCAAGTTCTTACAGTCGGATAAGGGTACAGAATTTAAGAATGTCACTTTTCAGAAATTTCTAAAAGAGAAGAAAATTAAATTTTTCACAACCAATAACGCAACGAAGGCTTCCATTGTAGAAAAATTCCATAGGACATTACGTACTAAAATGTGGAAAAACTTTACTAGTAAAAATACATATCGATATATTGATGTATTACAAGATTTGATTAAAAGTTATAATCACACTTACCATCGCAGTATTAAACGTGCACCTTGTTTCGCAATGAACAAGACGTATGGTTTACATTATATGGTGATGACAAGAGGCCCCCACCTAAATGTGTTTTTAGTATAGGAGATACAGTGCGTATATCTAGGAAAAAGTTAACTTTTGAAAAAGGTTATGAAACGAATTGGACTGAAGAATTGTTTATAGTAACAGAGTGTGTGAAACGTAAGCCAGCAGTCTATAGAATTAAAGATCTATTAGGTGAGTCCATAGAAGGAACGTTTTACCCTCAAGAAGTGCAAAAAGTGTTAATGAAAGATGAATATAAAATTGAAAAACTGTTAAAGAAGCGTACAAGAGAAAAGAAAACTGAATATTTTGTAAAGTACCGAGGGTACCCCAACAAGTTTAATCAGTGGATCCCCGCCTCAAACTTATTATCACTATAAATATCAATGTTATAGATGAAAAGACTCATTCAGCATCACGAGTTTCTACATTACATTAGTGTCAGACAGTTCCATGGCCTATTTCCCCGAGAATAAAATTTCACATTTTATTACTCGCTTACCTATTCCTATTGAATTAAAAGGAGAATGGGAAGTTGGAATGGTAGAATTTGTTTACCCGCACACATGGTATAACATTGACGACCAGAATAACCTGTTTTGGGTTTGAAGTAGATGGAGATATTACAGCAGGAAGGCGCATTCCGCCAGGATGTTACGAGACAGTTCCGGATATTTTAAAGGCTATGTATGTGGAAGAACATAAAGATAAAATCATTATGAATTTCAACGAAGTAACTAAACGAGTTAAAATCAATGTAAAAAAAAATGGCTAAAGTGGTTCTACACGATGGTCTTGCTCAAATACTTGGTTTTGAACCTATGGAAATTACTTCACCAGATCCAAACATTGAAACAACAGTTATAAGTCCAATGGTAGCAGATCCCACAGCACATTATCATGTGCTCATGGTTTATACAGATATTGTGGAACCACAACTGGTAGGTGACGTTTTAGCACCTTTATTGAGAGTAGTGAGAGTGAAAGGTCTAGATGGTGAGACGGTGAGTGAACAATACGACAGACCTCATTATTTACCCGTGAATCGTAAAATGATAGAGACTTTAGAAATCGTTATAAGGACACACATGGGTTGTTTAACGCCATTTGAACGCGGACGCTCATACGTGAAGTTACACTTTCGTCAGAGATCTCTCTCATAATGTATGTTCCTTATCAATGCTGTCAAAAATCCTTCGAAGATTACTACACTCACCAGAGAGGAAATGGCTTAAGCTATAGGTTAGACAGCAGAGAGGATATGGATTAGGAGGACTATTTAGATCATTTTTCCGATCAGCCACTCCCTTGCTCAAATCAGGTGTTAAAGCAATTGGAAAACAACTTTTTCATAGTGGAGTTAATTTGATTAATGACATTTCTCAAGGCCAAGATTTGAAAGGGGCAGCCAAACGTCGTTTTAAGGAAGATGGTAAAGTGTTGACAGATAAAGCCGCTACTAAAGTCAAGAATATGATTGGCAGTGGAAAACGCAATAAAAAGCGTAAGCGCAGTAAGAAGACAGTCAGTTCACGCCTAGTCAAGAAGAAGTGTACAACTCCAGATATTTTCTCCTAATGGCTTCCCTCATCTATAAAGATTCACCACCCTGTGTGAAGTCGGAACTAGACCTATTTACAGTACCGCCCACTCAGACTGTTATCGAAAAGGGCCAATTCTCTGAATTTTTTCCCCTTTCAACTGTTAAAGATGGTGGACCGATTGAATTCAACATTTCTGGAAGTGGAGAGGAATATGTAGATCTCGCTGCATCTTATCTACACGTTAAAGTTAAAGTCCTCAAAGCAGATGGAAATGTATTAACAGACACTGATTCTGTTGCCCCAGTCAACCTATTTCTACATTCTTTATTCAGCCAAGTGGATATTAGCTTAAACGAAAGGAATATTTCATCAGCCACCAACACCTATCCCTACAGAGCCTACATTGAAACTTTACTTAATTATGGAGAAGATGCAAAGAAAAGTCTGCTTACCTGTGAAGGATTCTTCAAAGACACTCAACCTGAAAAGATTGATTCCCAAGACAAAGCGGCAGATGTCGGGCTCATCAAGCGAAGCCAACTCATTAAAAATAGTCAAACTATGGATTTAATTGGCCAACTTCATTGTGACATGTTTCAACAGAATCGATTATTAATTAACTTGGTAGATATAAAAATCAAAATGATACGTAGTAAACCAGAATTCTGTCTCGTCTCACCTACTACCGATGTAGCAGGTTTTAAAGTAGTCTTGGAACATGTTTCCATGTTTATTAGAAAAGGGAAGGTTAATCCTGCCGTATCTATTGCACACGCAAAAGCATTGGAAAAAACATCTTGCAAGTACCCCATAGACCGTGTCATTTGTAAAACCTATAGTATTTCTAAAGGGAGTTATTCCTTTTTACAAGACAATGTATTTCTTGGACTCATGCCTAAAAGAGTTATAATAACCTGTATCGAAAATGTTGCCATGAATGGAGAATATTCAAAGAACCCTTTTCTGTTTAAACATCATAATGCAAGTACTGTAGGAATTTACGTAGATGGTCAACCAGTTCCAGCTAAACCATTAGAGTTGGATTTTAATTCTAACAGTTACACACGAGCTTACTATAGTTTATTCTCGGGATTCAATAATGACAAAGGAATTTATCTATCACACGAAGAATATGCAGAAGGACATGTATTATATTCATTTGATTTAACTCCTGACATGTGTAACGGAGATCATTTCAATCTACAGCATCAAGGAAATTTACGTGTGGAAATCAAGTTCTCGGAAGAAATTACACAAACCTTATCTGTGTTGATTTATGCAGAGTTTCAGAACGTCATAGAAATATCAAAGTCTCGGCACGTTATATGTGACTTTCCCAACTAATGGATTCCCAACAAATTACAACTATTCTTTCCAATCATGCAAAAACAAAGGATTCCTTTCTGGGTGTTTTCTCAAGCGATCAATTACCGACAAGTATCCCTCACTATCCCGCCTGTTTTGTTGTCAACACTGACAAATCTTGGGAAAAAGGGAGTCATTGGGTGACTTTCTACATAAATTCTCCCTCCTCTATATGTTTCTTTGACTCTTATGGGAACTCGCCTATGTACTTTGAAGGTGGAATATCCAGATATGTGGAATATTATCAAGATCTTGAATTTAATCCTATGAGATTACAATCGAATGTTACTTCTGTTTGCGGTCAATATTGTATCTATTATCTGTATGCTAAATGTCATGATTATTCTTTGAATGATATTTTATTATCTTTTGTGTCTAATCAACTCTGTAATGATAGGAAAGTGCACCATTTTGTAACTAAGCACTTTAAAGTTGTAACACCATTTTATCAATAAAAGTATTTAAAGAGTTTTATTTCGTGTCATGTCTCATTTCAACATGGAATTCCCAAAGCTTAAGGTGCCGTTCACTTTAGTATCCGCCGGGCCCACCGGAAGTGGTAAGACGTATTTCATACGAGAATTACTCAACCATAAAGAAAACATGTTTTCAGTAGTACCCGATAAAATCGTATGGTTTTACGGCATTCATCAACCCTTATACGATGAAATTGAAGACGTCACGTTCGTAGAAGGTTTACCTACAGACTTTAAAGACTATTTAGGAAAGAGCACACTTTTTATCATTGATGATCTCATGCATTCTTCTAATGATAAACGACTCAGTGATCTTTTCACAAAAGGAAGCCATCATTGGAACTTGAGTGTTATATTTGTAACTCAAAATTTTTTCTATAAGGGAAAAGAAATGCGTGATATTACTTTGAATGCCCATTATCTCCTACTCAATAAAAACCGTCGAGATATGAGTCAAGTAGGTCATCTGGGAAGACAGATATTTCCAAGACACGTGAAACTTTTCCAAGAAGTGTTTGAATACGCTACAAAAAATCCATATTCTTATCTATTCATTGATCTACACCCCAGCACCCCTGAAGATTTAAGATTACGTACCAATATTTTACCACATCAAACTCAATGTGTTTATCAATTCAATTAATATAAAAACATAACGCATGTGAAAATATCATCAGTTTACAAGATGACACTCCAGAAGAAGCAACTAGATCAATTGCGATTATTGCAAATATGTCCAAAAAAGTTACGTAAACAATTTATAGAAAAAGTGAATAATCGCTATATAAAAACTATATGCGAATGTTGTCTCAACACATTAAAGGGAAACGTTCTACTGACACCACAACAGAAGAAAAAACTCTCCAAACATAAATCAACTTTGAGAGAGTTAAGTAATCGACGAATTGCTTATTCGAAGAAACGGAAAGTCATAAAACAAAAAGGTGGTTTTCTTAACATTCTTATTCCTAGTGTGCTAAGTGTCCTTACTTCCCTCATTCATGGCTCAAGTTAAAAAGTTTACCCTCATCCCCGAAGAACTGGTGATAAAGCATACCGTCTCCAATAAAAGGTTAAGTGAACTGGATAAATTAATGATTCAAATATTAAACAGTAACTTGCCGGATCACGAAAAATTGTTACGATATCATGAAGTACTTAAAAAAAGTTTAAACTTACAAGAATTCAACACTCATGGGAGCAGAGAAGCAATACCTGAAATGAAGAATCCACTACCTGAAATGAAGAATCCTTTACCTGAAAAGAAAGTCTCGTCAGCTGAAAAGAATCCTCTACATATCAATTACCAAGATCTTATTCTACCTTCCATACCTAAGAATATGCGTGGAAAAGCTGAAAATGTGCTAGGTCTTATCAAGAACCAACCGGATATTTTATCGTGGAACTCGAAAGGTCAACTTGTAGTAAATAAAGAAGAAATACCTGACTCTAACATCATTGATTTCTTCAGTCACGTGTATAAATCTAAAAGCAATGTTTCCAATGGCGAAATATATGATAAAGTTCTGAAAGATTTAAATATTCCTATGCAGTTTATAAGAAATGCTAAGACATCTGAAAAGAAGAATGTTGTAAATGAAGCAAAACCTGGAAAACGAGTTGTAAAACCTACCATCAAGTGGGAACCTTATAAATAAAAATTATTATTTTATACTATATGATTGTTAGTATTATTTCAAAAATCATACAAACACAAATATTTCCAATAATACAAATATTTTATTCAGGGAAACAATTTATCTTTTACATCCTCATAAATGAGCGAATCAAAAAATGCAGCATTAAAGTGTTGTAAAACATTTTTGGCACGCAGGCTTTCAACTATATTTTTTACATTTAGTATCATGAGAGCGTCTTCCCCCACACGGGAACGTACGTCTTCAGAACTCATGGTCATACAGTCGTGACTAAATGCCGATGGATCATTAATCTTACAACCGTCACATTCCAATAGGCTATAAGTATTTAAGTTTATTTCGGTGTGTAGGGCATCTAGATATTCAGTGAGAGGAGAGCTAGCTAGTTTTTGGTCAGATGACTCATCGAGAATCTTTGCGGGCAATATCGTGTTTAAAAGGGTTAATTTTATGAATTCTCTTATATCGAAAACAATATCTTTAATTTGAGCGAAATGTTCACAGTCTACTTTAAGGGAGGAGCTTTTAAGCTTAAACTCTTCAAAATGGTAAATCTGAGAAAAAACTAACTCACCCTCGTTACTGAATATAGCAAGTTGGTTGTTGCAGATCACGCTGGAACTTTTGTATACGGTGTTCACTCTATGAATTTTTTCATAAAATTGTTGAAACGTTTGAGTGTTCATGACAATACCCTGTATAGTGGGGTAAGTGTTCGCAGCAGGAGAGTCATCGTAAATAGTATGTTGCCTCATGTGAACAAATAGTCGAGTGTCCAATTGTTGTACCGATACAATGAATCCATAGCCTAAGTTCCATTCCTTAAGGCACACACTCTTCTTCGGTGGAGGAGACCTTTCATCTATGTATAACTTTGTTAGCCAGTCATTGTCTGGTATATGGTCTTGAGAGGAGATATGTCGAGAGGTACTACTACGTTTCGAATCTTGGGAGGAAAAACAATCTTCCAAAGTTCGCTTCCGTGATGATATAGCAATCTTACGAAACGTGAGAGAGATTCTTGGTAGCTGCACGGAGGGGTCAGCGGTAATCTCATGAGAGAAGAAATGGTTCGTGGGTGGGCGCATCAGAAGAAGAGATCCATTTTTCAAAGGCGTCTGGTGGGGTGGGAATCCTTTTCGGGTAAACTGCATCGTCCTAGTGGCTCCAAAGCTTAGTGTTGGGATCACAGACTGCGGATCCAGGCATGATTCGTCATCGCGATGAGCCCCTATTCTAGAAAAGCCATCCGGATAGAAGTTGAGAAACACATAATTATATTCCTGCCCTGTCTTGTTTTCCACGTCTTTCTTAATATCCAGCAGCGTAGGAGTCCATGGAAGAGCAGATACGCTGGTTCCGGAAAAGGCATAGGAAAGTCCAGAGTCACCAAAGCCCAATACTTTTCGTCGAGGCGTGTAGCTTTTACCATTGAAGCACAGGTTGAGATCTTGAAATTTGTAGTCTTGAAGTTCTCTAAAGAGTTGTTCACAGTGTACTAAACTGTAAAAGTTTGAAATAATTTCAATATCCAAATCAGCAGGGAGAGACATTGTAGACAGTGAACACAGTAGTATAGCAAAAGCAAATTGAGAATGACGTCTTACATTTGTGGTGTAACAAATAGAGTTGTAAAGCGCCCCCTATCAACACTTTTCATTGGTTAAAGATATATCTCGTTCCTATCATAGGTTCCCTTATCTGGCAATCTAGTGACCACATGTTCAGTATTGTAACACAGGTCTAATCAGCTGACTCAATCTCACGTGTCTCACATGATTTAGACTCACAGACTACCATAATCGGGACCTACTAATTATCACGAATTAATGTGTCATGTTCGAAAACAAAGACTTTATAGTGTAGAACCTACTACGTAAGTACTATTTTTCATTATTATTATTATGTTTTTTTTTTAAATTAAATGTAACTATATTAGGGTATTTAATTAAGCACTAAATGAATTAAAATTATATATTTCTATTTAATAAGGAATTAAATGTCGGTAAAATGTAACGTGATATATTTATCATTGACAAATTTGCGATAATACTTATTTAATTAACGCTTAATTCATTAATACAATATTCCATTTCTTACCAGTTTAAAATAAATTAAACATCAATAAATGCAGCATATTATATGATTACATAGTATTTAATTTAGCGCATAATTTCCATTTTGAAAATACAATAATAAATTTTTTCTAAATTAATATTAAAAGTCATTCTATTGCTTTTTAAATGTTGGTAAAATGTAACTTAATATATATTAATCATTGAAAATTGGCTATAATACTTATTTAATTAACCATGTAATTAATACATTATACTTGAGAGTTAAATAGTAATCTATTAAATAAAGTATTTCTATCCTTATTTAAATAAATGATTGTTTAAATAATTTCTTTTTTAAATATTACTAAGTAGGTACATTTAAGTATTCCTACGTACTCAAAAAAAGGTCTGTGTAAAAGATCACTATCGGTGAGGCGGTGATTCACTTATCAGCTCTGCTTATGGCAAGAGTTGCATTTTTATTGCAATAGATAAGATTTCTTGTTCAAGTGACCCACACAGATAATCATTACACGTTTCATTTTTCGCTGCTAAGGTTGAAATAAAACGATGTATATTAGTTGTATTTTAATAAAAAATTATATCGTTTAAATATATCTATATATATATTTTAAAAACATAGGTTGAGGGAATTTGTTGTTATCATGAATTTGAATAATAAGGTATGTTATTTTGTTTTAGTGTATTTACATTTGAGTATTCCAAAGAATGTTTTAATATACAATCTAATTCATCAATAATATGGCTTTATAGTATATTAATTCTTAACCTTATGAATTCAAGACTTTATTTCGATTCAATAATAAATTTGTGATATAAATTTACACTGTGAAAATTAAAGCTAATATTTTATATCGTCTTTTTTTTTTTTAGTGTCTTTACATTTGTGTATTCCAATGTATGTTTTTAATATACAATCTAATTCATCAATAATATGGCTTATAATAAATTAATTCTTAACCTTATGAATTCAAGACTTTATTTCGATTCAATAATAAATTTATAATATACATTTGCACTTATAAATTAATATTTTATATCGAATAAATAGAAATACTTAATAATGACGTTGATATTAATTATTTTAGTATTATAAATTTATTTATACTAAAAATAAGATTACTCATTTATATTTTAGGCACCTCCCCTGTCGCCTGCTAGTCTTACCGAAAGGCACCACGCCAACGAATCTGATTTGCAACCAGCGTTAGGTAGTAATATAGATTCTACAACGCTATTAGATATGGTAAGTTTTTAAAATTATATGTAAATATTAATGATATTAAAAGTATACATTTACATAAGTTATTACCCTACAACCCACATCCAAAATTTAATTACTTTCTAGCTGCCTTAATATTCAATAAGTTGTCATAAATTAATCTATTTTAATGAATAAATGTTCAAGTTTCTATAATTGTATTAATTACTAAGTATATAATTTTTGTTTATTCATATATATACTTAAATTAGTTTCTTAAAAATACCCACAGATCTAAGATCTCCTAAAATTTTAATATTAATGTGTTAAATACATCTTAACAATTATTATAACATCTTAAAATATACGTTCTAAGACCCTAACCAAATATTTAATTTAATATAAATTTAAATGTGTTTCTTAAAATATACAAAATTTTTTTATCTTAATGAAACCTAAACTCCTAACAATTTTATTTATATATAACTCTGAAATGTGTTTCTTAAAATATACAGGTCTAAGACCTCCCTAACAATTTTATTTATATATAACTTAAATTGTTCTAAATTAGTTGCTTCTTTATTAATATAACTAATTTTCTAATAACAGGGTCTAAGACCCCCTAACAATTTTATTTATATATAACTTTGAAATGTGTTTCTTAAAATATACAGGGTCTAAGACCTCCCTAACAATTTTATTTATATATATAAATGTGTTTCTTAAAATCTAGCAAGACCCCTAACATTTTTTTATATAACTTAATGGTTTCTTAAATAACAGACCTCCCTAACAATTTTATTTAATATACTTAAATTTCTAAATTACATTAAATTAAATAACTGAATGTTTCTTAAAATATACAGGGTCTAAGACCCCCCTAACAATTTTATTTATATATAACTTTGAAATGTGTTTCTTAAAATATACAGGGTCTAAGACCTCCCTAACAATTTTATTTATATATATAACTTTTTGAAATATTCTTAAAATATACAGGGTCTAAGACCTCCCTAACAATTTTATTTATATATAACTTTTGAAATGTGTTTCTTAAAATACCCAGGGTCTAAGACCTCCCTAACAATTTTATTTATGTATAACTTTTGAAATGTGTTTCTTAAAATACCCACAGATCTAAGACCTCCCTAACAATTTTATTTATATATAACTCTGAAATGTGTTTCTTAAAATATACAGGGTCTAAGACCTCCCTAACAATTTTATTTAAATATAACTTTTGAAATGTTTTCTTAAAATATACAGGGTCTAAGACCTCCCTAACAATTTTTATTATATACTTGAATTTCTAAATATACAGTCTAAGACCTCCCTAACATTTTATTTAATAACTTGAATTTCTTAAAATATACAGGGTCTAAGACCTCCCTAACAATTTTATTTAATATAACTTTTGAAATATTCTTAAAATATACAGGGTCTAAGACCTCCCTAACAATTTTATTTAAATATAACATTTAAAATATTTTCTTAAAATATACAGGGTCTAAGACCTCCCTAACAATTTTATTTATATATAACTCTGAAATGTGTTTCTTAAAATACCCACAAGTCTAAGACCTCACTAACAATTTTATTTATATATAAATTTGAACCATTAAACTTTTCGTTAAACAGTTTGACGAGGAGCCTTTTCCATATTCCGCTGACATAACGGATGCATTTGAAATGTGTGCGGAAACACAAGTTGTATCCAATCTTATGGATGAGTCTTTTTTCTCCAATGTGGATGAAGCTAACTGTGCAAATGGTAAAAGCCTGCAAATCGGTGTTGGAAAGCGAAAACATGTAAGTAAATTATTAAAATGTACAATTTTCTTGAGTCTGTAATGCATTTTTGTTTTATTTGAAATATCAATTCCTAAGAGTAGAATCTAGGCGTTACAAAGCCTTTTTAATTTTAATTGTTTAACTCTATTTGTACTAATTACTTGAACTTATTTTATTTTAGTTGAATGGAATTTTAACATTAAAAATAGGCAGTGTTTGCGTATCATTTAACCATTTTTTTTAATTGTTTAACTTTGTATTATATACTCCTATGTTTCTAAATTGTTACTTATCAGTTTGCTGTGAATCTGGGAGCTTCCACTTCTGGAGGATCGGTTGTAGTTCCAAGCTCAATCACTAAGGACACAACTCATGTAAGTTGATTTTTCATATTCATGTGTTGGACTGAATTAGCTGGAATCCTATATAAAGATACTTAATTTTAAAAAGAAAACTCATATTTTTCAGGTTTGCATCCAATGCAACAAAAGCTTCTCAGAGAAGCGCAACTTAACGCGCCATATGAAGACCCACACTGATAAGAAGGCCTTTACATGCACTCAGTGCGATAAGAGTTTCACTCGAAATTCAGATTTGACGCGTCACATGAAGACTCACACCAGTGAGAAAGTATTTGCATGTACTCAATGCACTAAGTCCTTCACTCATAAGGGGAATCTAAACATGCACCTGAAAACCCACTCCCACACCTGCATCCACTGCGGTATAGTCTTCAAAAGCAAGGAGGAATTGAAAAAACATATCCTGGTTGTACATATGGAACGTCCGACTAAGAAGCAAAAGCTGGAACCCGCAGGATCTGCATTTGAAGATTATATAATCAACCCTAGTGATGAGACGTCGAATGACCTCCTCCTGTTTCTAGAGGAAGCTCGTCCTCAGATTGCTATCCGAATCACCAGCATTTTGTCTCGGATGAAAGCCATTAAATGGCATACAATTGTGAAAGTTCTCTTTACACGCAAAAATTCTGAAGGAGAGATGGAGTATATGCATGCATACTTCAGAAGCCACCCAGTCATAGAGTTGGACAGTACCCTCATCAACCCCCACATCGATTTAGCATTCGTAAAAATCAAGACTTCATTCGAAGAATTTCTGCAGCGGGGGTCCGGCTGGATTCTGGAGTTTATCCCCCAGCTGGAGATAAAGATGGCAAGTTACCACCCTCTAGCAGGAAGTAGTTATATCCCAACCCCTCCTCTCCTGGCTGGTAAGGAAGCAATTCTAAACATCCAGAACACAGACGAGAAATGCTTCGTGTGGAGTGTCCTGGCAGCCCGTTACCCTGTGGAACGAGGGAATCACGCCTATCGTGTCTACCACTATCTACGCCATGAAGGAAGTCTGGATCTTGGAAACGTGACATGCCCCGTTAACCCAAATCAAGTCAGCATTATCGAGAGGCTGAACGGTCTGAGGATAAATGTCTTCAGTTTTGAAGAAGGAGAAGTATTCCCCATCCATATCTCTAAGCAACTTCATGCAGATGTCATCAATTTGATGTACATTAGAGATGGAGAGAAGCGGCACTACTGTTTGATTAGGAACCTTAATCGACTACTCTCGGATCTCACCAAACACAATGGTAAAGCTTTTTATTGCTACAGATGTCTCCAACGCTTCACACTTGAGGAAACCTTAAAAGACCATCTACCCTACTGTGGAGATCATACTCCACAAAGGATTAAGATGCCTGATAATCGCGATGCCCAACTCGAGTTCACACAACACAAGTACACCCAACGTGTCCCATTCATCATTTATGCAGATTTTGAAGCCCTCGTCTGCAAGATAGACTCTCCTGATGCAAAGACGATGAAAACCGCATCCCACATACCGTGCGGCTATGCTTACGTCGTTGTCGGACCTGAAGGAGCCCCCCTCAAGCCACCCACAGTCTATCGAGGACTCAATACAGTCGACCACTTCATTGGTAGTATATTGAAGGAGAAGGAACAGCTTCTCGGGAAACTTCTCACCATTATTCCAATGAAGAAGCTGACTAACGAACAGAAGAGTGCAGCTGCCAAAACTACCCACTGTGCTGTGTGCAGTAAGAAATTGAATGGAGATAGAGTCTTTGACCATGATCACCTTACAGGCGAATTTAGGCAAGTTCTGCACACTCAATGCAACCTTGCCTTCAGATTAAGAAAGATGATTCCTGTAGTATTTCACAACTTGAAAAACTATGACTCGCATCTGTTGATGCAAGGTCTAGGTAAAGTGCAGGATCATGAAATTGGAGTGATAGCCAACAACATGGAAAAGTATATATCTTTTTCCCTCACTCGCAAGGAGGGTAAAATTCCAGTGACACTTCAGTTCATTGACAGCCTGCAATTCTTAAACACCTCTCTTCAGAAGTTAGTGGAAAATCTACACCCGGACAAATTCTCCATCCTACGAAATTGTTTTCAAAATCAAAAACGTGTTGACCTCCTCCTCAAGAAAGGTGTATACCCTTATGAGTATATGGACTCGTTTGACAAATTCCAAGAAACCACTTTACCTCCCCGCTCCGCCTTCTTCAGCACTCTTTCCAACAAGTCTGTTACAGAAGCAGAATATGCACATGCTCAAACGGTGTGGTCTGCTTTCAGCATTAAAGATTTAGGTCATTATCATAACCTATATGTACAAACAGATGTCCTTCTCTTGGCCGATGTGTTCGAGAACTTTCGAAGTCTGACACTGGAATGCTACAAATTGGATGCAGCTCACATGCTCACAGCCCCTTCGCTTGCCTGGCAAGCAGCTCTCAAGATGACTGACGTCAAATTAGACCTCTTTACAGACATAAATATGCACTTGTTTATTGAGAAGGGAATCCGAGGAGGCGTCAGTATGATTTCTCATCGATATAGCAAGGCCAATGTCCCCAATTGTCAAGATTATAACCCTTCTGAGGAAAATCGACATATATTATATCTAGACGCGAACAACCTCTATGGTATGTCTACTTCTTCTTGATAATTCCATTGTTTTATTTATTTATTTTTTTAAATGAAATATATACTATATCTGATGTTTATTTTCATATATTTGAACAGGTTGGGCAATGTCACAATATTTGCCAGTGGGTGACTTTCGATGGGAAGATCCTAACACTATCACTTTCGAGAGTATTATGAAGATGGCGGATGATGGCAATGAAGGTTTAATCTTAGAGGTATATTTTTTTTCTCTCATTTCCTAAAAAATCAATTCTTCATTAAATGTGTGGTATAAAGAATATTTGTTTTATCTATTTTCATAGGTGGATTTGGATTATCCTTCAAATCTACACGACCTTCACAATGGATATCCTCTGGCCCCAGAGCAGTTTGACATCACTCGCGATATGTTATCCCCCACAGCTGTGAAGATCCTTGACGGTATGGGGGTGAAGTCCACTCCTATCACTCGAAAATTGGTTCCTAATCTTCTACCCAAATCACACTACGTTCTACACTACAGAAATCTTAAACTGTATCTCGAGCTAGGACTTCAACTTAAAGCGATTCATAAGGCTCTAAGATTTTCCCAGAGTCCATGGCTAGGGAAATATATTGAGTATAACACCCAACATCGAGCCAATGCCAAGACTTTGTTTGAAAAGGACTTTTTCAAACTAATGAATAATGCCGTTTTCGGCAAAACAATGGAGAACATGCGAAATCGGGTCGATGTACAGCTGGTAACCAATGTAAAGAAGGCTGAAAAGTTGGTGGCCTCACCCTCCTACCATTCATACTCGACATTCGATGAAGGGCTAGTGGCAATTCAACGCAAGATAAAAACGTTAACTTTGAATCGTCCAATCCATGTTGGTTTTGCCATTTTAGATTTGAGTAAAACACTCATGTACCGATTCCATTATGGCACCATCCTCAAAAAGTATGGAAATAAAGCTAAACTTCTATTCACCGACACTGATAGTCTCACGTATGAAATCATCACCCCATCACTCATGAAAGATCTCCAAGAAATGAGGGAGTATTTTGACTTTTCTGACTATCCTACAGATCACCCTCTCCACAACACATCGAATAAGAAGAAGGTCGGTTACTTTAAGGATGAGTTAAATGGTAAAATTATTTTTGAATTCATCGGTCTAAGATCAAAAATGTATTCATTTGACAGTGAGTGCGGTACTAAACAAGCCGCTAAAGGAATAAGCAAAACTGCGACTAGTCAATTCCTGAAGCATGACAACTACAAAACCTGCCTGGATACACTCCAACCTAACAGCGTGAAGCAATATCGAATTGGAAGCGAGAAACACAAAATCTTTTCCATCAAGCAGACAAAGCGAGGATTATCGGCTTTCGACGACAAACGTTACTTATTGGAAGATGCTGTGACCAGTCTAGCCTATGGACATTATAGAATAAAAGATCTAGAGTAGTAAGTTTATTTATTCTTCATTCAAGTAGTTTTTTTTTTGTATTTAATGTAATGATTAATGTAATGATTTGTAATGCATATAATGATTTGTAATGCATATAATGATTATTTATTATGTATTATTATTCTTGCAGGGAATGATTCAGAGTCGTGAGGTGGACAACCTAAACAAGGGGTCAACATCCTTAAAATATGGCAGTTGATGGTTTGGATTCAGTCTTAACATTAAATTGCTTTTGTATAATTTAGTTCTAAATTTTGTAAAAATATTTTAATACAAATAAAAAATGTGTTTCTTCCATACATGTTGTGTGTTTATTTAGGAATAAGTATCAAGAAATTTAAAAGATAATTCTCTACTTAAAAATTTTATAACTCACATTTAAGACATATATAGTAGTAATTTATAATATTTTTAGATAAATCTATTTTTAAAACTTTAATTAACTTGTAAAGGTTTATTTTTACCACAGAACAAGGGTTCAAACCCCACTTATTTTTTAGCTTAAAAACCTTTATTTTCACGCTAAAACTATATTTTTCGCGCTAAAACCTTATTTTCCATCAACAGCATTTCATTTTATTTTCTCACCAATAGGTGGCGCCATGAGCGTAAAGTATGACGTCACATTATCATTATTGTTGTTACCCAATCAGAATAACTGTTCTTTAACTATAGCATAAATAAAAACAAGTATTGCCATTCCTTAAAAACTAAATCGCCCGTTGCCATTTTCAAAAATATAAACTTTTTTCAGTAGCACACAACTCAACTCTAAAAAAATACCCTCGTAGTCTTGTACGGAATTGCGGCGGAGCAGGGTGGGGGGCGGGAATGCTGCGGAGCTGCTCAGCAGTGGCCCCGAACTCTCATTTTCTATCTACTTTCATTTCTGTATAAAATTAAGAGGTTTCTATTAATATTTTTTTAAAACATATGTATTTTTTAAACATCACAAAAGTTTATGTATTTTGTTTCAGTTATTATAATTACTACTTAGTCTTCTACTACTACCCAGCCTTTTTCGTATCTTAATTTTGTATTGTGTGGTAGTTTTTTTTATGTGCAACTTATGTAATGTTTCGGCCGCTCTTAACTTTACATGTCTTTTACTCGATTAATTGTGTTTAAAAGTTAACGAAACTTCGTACAGTTGAACTCCGTTAACGCGAACTTGAAAGGAACTCCGAAACGTTTCGTGTTAACCGTCGTTTTTTTTTTACATTGAACCAATTAATAGTTAAAAATTGTTCTAATTTTACAATAACACACTGTATAGAATTAGTAATTCGATTTTTTTTCTTCGCCCAAACTATCAGAGATGCGCAGTATAACAAGCCAACCCATCACAGCGTTGCAGCTTTATTGGACCTCACGAAAGCTTTCGACAGAGTATGGAAAGATAAATTCGTTATTAAACTACACGATACCTTCAACATACGAGGCAATACTCTGGCCTGGATTTCAGACTATCTTCATCACAGACTTATCAGGGTTAAGTTCAATGGGACCCTCTCAAACTCAGCCAAGGACTTCCTCAGGGAACAGTCCTCAGAACAACTCTTTTTACTCTGTACTTGGCCGGAATTGAAAAATCTGTCTCTCTCGACACTCACATCGGAATGTTTGCAGATGATATGGCTCTTTGGGGCAGCTGAGACGACATTGTCAAGATTGAGTCGAAGCTAAAGAATTCCTTATAAGGCCTAACCAAGTACGCAGACGAACTCAAATTGAATTTCAACTCAACCCAACTAAATCTATAACTACCTTCTTTACCACCAACAAGACTTTATAAATATGAACCATCCTTGTTTCTCAATAACCAGAAACTCACCTACGAGAAACACCCAAAATACCTGGGCTTCATTCTCGATCCCGAATTCACATGCAACAAACATATTGATTTTGCTGTATCAAAAGGTAGAAAACGATTAAACATTATTAAGTGTATTGCTGATAGGGACTGGGGCGCAGATGCAACTACTCTTAGGACTTCCTATCAGGCGCTTATTAGACCAATTCTTGAGTATGGCTTTCCTGTCTACTGTTGTGCTTCTCAAACTAACTTGGAGAGGGTTCAACTGAGCGCTGCTCGCATCATCACTGGACTGAAACGTAGTTGTCCTTCTGAGATAGTCCTTTACAAAGCAGACCTTCAACCTCTTTCCTTAAGAAGACAAGCTAATTTAGTGAAATACTACAACAAACTGTCTGGTATAGACCAAGGCAACTTAACTGCCAATTAACTTAATAATTTGACCTGCAATCAAAGATTAAAGAAAAATAGTCATTTTAGTCAAGTTAAATCTCAACACTTAATCGCAGATAATATAGAACCTTATTTTCTTCATTGCACTCTCAATTCTTGTCTAGATCTTTCCAACGTTAGTTTCCATGAAAACCTTCCTACCAGGCTTAATAAGAAAGACTGTCTACCAGACTTCCTTAAACAGTTGTCCCTAGAAATCAATGAAATCCCTCCAACCTCCAAATGATGAAAATTTTTACTGATGGCAGTAAAACGGATGAACAGGCAGGCAGCAGAGTTTATTGAAACACTTAGAGAGAACTACTCCATTCAACAACGAAACCATGATTTTTGTTCAGTTTCAGTTCAGCGAGTCACAATAAGCAAATATTTATCATTAGTAAGCTTAACAGGCAAGAAAAATGCTTTTGGTTCATCTTAAACGAGTTCATGTAATAAAGTTTTGACTGAATTTGAAGCTCTAAAAGGAAACTATTTCATACAATGATATAAATTATTTTTATTATATATTAGCACATAATTTACATGTAGAATTCTATATTATAAACCAGCATAAAACAAGTTCTACAGAAAATGCAAAGCAGATTTCTTACCAATTTCCGCCACATGTAGGTGTATGGTAATGTACAAGGGGAATTCATGATTTTTACACTGTGAACATGCAACCAGCATTAACTAGATACATTAGGCAACTAACTAATAATATAAATTAAGTTAAATATTCTGCATTGCAGATTTTTTTGATGGACTAGCAGATGACAAAATTTTAGAGGTCAAAATACCTCCATTTGATATACTTATATAAATAATTTTCTCTCAAGGGTCATTTTCCACGGTCTCGAAATAAATAGTACAGTCTGTTTCAAAATTAAAAGTCCACTAAAATGTATGCTGTTTTTTTTTAGCAAAGTCCCAGCGGATTGTAAATTCAAAAAGAATAAATGAAAGATATACTTATAGGGTTTCTTAAAGTTAGAACTAAAATACATCTAAAATATTTTTGCAATATTCAGGTCTAGAATAAGGCTCATTTATGGTACAAGTTTTCATTCTAACCATCCTAAAAGTTGTTCAAACAATATGATGACTTGAGCTGGGTGGCCCATCATGGCCAAGCATTGCAA
>JAFNEN010001441.1:0-30677 GCA_019343175.1 Oedothorax gibbosus | reverse complement strand
AATTTCAAGGAATTAACAAAAATATTTTTAACGCAAATTGCATTAGGTGCAAGAAGTATTTATTTTAGAACAGATTTTTTATTTCAGGGAAATAAGATTTTTCTTTTCGACTCAAAGAATTCCGACAGAAAAAAAAGCAGAAATTTGTAGATATTTGGAAACTGAAGAAAATATTCAAGAAAAAATCTTCAAAAAATCTACAGAATATTTATTTATTCCCAAATACCTACAATTTCTGCATAAATTTAAAGAAAAAAATCTTCAAATTTTCTGCAGAAAAATTTGCAGAAATGTGCAGGTATTTGGGACTGGAAAAAAAATCGGTAGATTTTTTGCAGAAAAAAATCTTCAGATTTTCTGCAGAAAATATCTGCAGAAATTTGCAGGTATTTGCGACTGAAGAAGATTTTTGTAGATTTGTCAGAAAAAAATCTTCAGATTTTCTGTAGAATTTAATCTGCAGATTTTTTTCTTCAGTCCCAAATACCTGCAAATTTCTGCAGATTTTTTTGCAGATTTTTTGAAGAAATTTTTTAGCTGGGATGCTATATTGAGGATAAATTAATAAATGTTTCTTTTACTCTTATAGTTCATATAAATAATAATGGTTTAATTTTACTTTGAAAATAAATATTTGACAACAGTGTTTACTGTTTGTCAAAATTGTATTACTTTTTGATGCATAGTTTTTTCATGTAATGTTTTTAACCCAATGTATTCCTCAAAATACCTTTTGTAAAATTGAAACAAAACATTAAAAATGAATAAAGATTTTTTTTTGATTATATAATCATAGTTGAAGTTAAGTTAAATGTTTATTTTACTTTTATTATTTATATAAATAATAACTAGTTTTTTAATATATTTTGTATTAACCTTTAAAAATAAATGAATAAAAATGTAGTAAAACCCTGTAATCATTTTTGGCATTGAGTGCTCCATTAACTTTTTCCATTGATTTTAATATAATTACAAAAAGTTTGTTTGTTATGTAACTGATGCTTAAAAATACTTTGAAATGTTTGTCAAAAATGAACTTAATAGCAATATATTATAATTAATTTTCTTAATAATTTTTAATAATGATTTTTGTATAAATTTTTTTTATACTTTTTTTTTTGTTGTTGGATGAAAAAAAGTCATTTTATTTTAGTTTCATTTCATTAGATGATTGTTTTTTCAATAAAAATATTAACTAACTTTTGAAAATAAAGATCTTTGTTTTTACTAATAATGTGACAATTGGTTGTATAATAAAGAACTTTTAAAAAAGGTTATGAATTTTCTTAATAAAATCTAGCTTAACTTTTTTTTCCCATCATTCTGTGTTTTACAGTTTCATATATAAAGTGGTTTTCTAAATATTGCCGTCTGAACTATCCAAATATTGTCAATTGTTTACAAAAACCGCCAAAATCAGTTTTTTCCCTGACAATTGCAACTAAACATGAAAGAAAGTTATTTTCAATTTAAATTTACTACAAAACAAGAGAATAGATATTCTTAAAAGGATTTCTAATCAAATACAGTTTTAGTTATACAAATTTATATATTTATTTTTATAAATAAAACTGTATTTGATTAGAAATCCTCTTAAGAATATCTATTCTGTGTGTTTTGTAGTAAATTTAAATTGAAAATAACTCTATTTCATGTTCAAATCTCAATTGTCAGGAAAAAAACTGATTTTGGTGGTTTTTTTAAACAATTGGCGATAGTTGGATAGTTCGACATCAGAAGGTCTGAAAAGAAGCTCCATATAAGTCACGACAATTGTCTGAAAGTAGCTATTTAAGACATCACCAAGTCTCTTAAACTTTCAGACGCGATTTAGGGTCTGGATATAGTACCATTTGTTTCAGACACTTTTTTGACTGAAATTAAGACGTTTTGATTTGCTGTGCAGTTGAAACACCTTGAAGTGTTTTGAGAAAAAAGGTAGTGTTCGAAATATCAAAACAGTACATGCAAATGTGTTATTATTGAAATTAGCTTTGCTTTAACAGCCTGTAATATATTTATGAGAAATCAATGTTGTGTTCTGTTGAAGAAACAGTTCAATAAAGTAAATTTAACCAAATATGTGTTAATGTAACATGACAAACTGCAGGGACATACTTATAAAAGTGGCATAAAACTCGTTCGAAAGTAAAGTATTAGATGTTGAGAACATGCAAAAATACTGTTTGTTTTGTAATCTGCAGTTTCTCATGAGTGTCAGAATAATTATATAGGATCCAGTGGTGGGATGAAAGCCCATGGAGTAATAATTTTTTGGAGGAATACATCAAGTGAAATGTGTTTGGGTATAAGTAGTGTGGGAGGAGTGGGAGAGGAGCTGATTTCACGGATCACGGATCCCCGAGTGAGAGGGGGAGGGAGAGGGGGGGGAGTGATTCTTATCAGTGTGTGACGTAGGGTGGAGTTATATGACGTAGGGGGAGTTGAGTTGTTTTTCAGGAGTTGCTTTAGTTTATTTGTGACGTCATAGGGTGTCATAGTGACAGTTATGTCATTGAGTTTAGGTGGAGTTGAGTTGTTTTTCAGAAGTTGTTTTTGTTTATTTGTGACGTCATAGGGTTGTCCCTAGCAACGTGAGTTTATAGAAAATCTGGCGCCCTCTATTAGTGAAAAAATAAATGATTTTAAAGTCTAATTTCGTTTATGCCATCTATCGGTAGGGGGACAAACCATTAAATCAAGTTTACGAGTTAAAATATTATTTTAGTGACAAATTATATGTTTAGTTTCACTTAGTTAATATATATATTTTTATAGTAAGGATATTTAATGTTTTTACGATATTTAAAAAATATATTTAAAACTAAATATTAACTAATTTGTTTTCCTCATTGAGACTATTTTTAAGTTATTTGAGACTATTTTTTTTCTTAAGTAATTGATCATCATGAAACATTAAATTCCCGTCTAGGTTTTGAATTTTAGTTTATAGTAAATATTTTTAATTGCATGAAATTTATACAATATTTAATACATTCTTTTTTACTAAAGATTCAAGAATACACAAATTTCAGTATTTTAAATTTATTTATTGTTTCCAAGAAAATTCATTTTATATACAAAAATATATACATTTCAAAGATTTATTTTATTACAATCAAATAGCTTCATATTGAACATTTATATAGCTTCATAATGCTCATTTCAAAGATTTATTTATTACAATAAATTAACTTCATATTAACCATTTCAAAAAAATATAAATCAGTTTTACAATGTATATTAAACATTTATCACATTTTAAATAGTTTTATAATATACATTTCAAAGTTTATTACAATAAAAAAGTTTATAATAGTCATTTCCAAGAAAATTCATTTTATTACATAAAATAGGTTTTTACAATTCATATTAAACATTTTAATGAAAATTTATATTTTATAGGATTACAATAAACATTTCAAAGATTTTATTTATACATCTTACTCCCTGTCCATTAATAAAGGTATATTGAAATGACCATGTGCTAATGTAGTGAAACCGTCATCTAATATAAATCGCTTGTCATCGTAGGGGTTTAAGGCTATTTTATTTTGGTTTACCGAATATATTTGATGACGGTCACTGATAAATCGCATACTTTGGACTCTGCTTTGAACATTTTCTTGTAGACATCGTCTATAATCGCTATGTGTTATTTTATTTTTTAGTGCGACTCTAGGAACACCTTTGGCAGTTTTTTTTATAAACTCCTCTGTTTCAATGCTATACATTTTTGATTTAAGACCTACGAATTCCTTAATTATAACTCCAGACATTTCGTCCTTCATTTTTCCTACCACTTTCTTGTTCGTTAAATCATAGGCAATGTGATTTACTGGATAATCAGAAGTGTCAAAATATGTCAAATGCTCACTCATATCTTTATAAAAATCATCACATTTAATTTCATAGCATAATGAATCTGTATCAGTAAATAATAGTCGAATGTTGGAACCGTAATGTTTTTTAGCAAAATTATAATGGAAGTCATACATTAAGTGTTTGGAGCCGTCCAAAATTGTTGCTCCCACGAAAATCGGTTTATTTAATTTTAATGATTTAATTAATGAGTGAACGCCTACTAAATCTTCGTTAAATATTTTGTAAGTATGAAAGCTTGGGGAAGCAATTAGTTTTTTCATTCGTTTTTCAGTTTGTACTAGTTCAACATTTTTTCGACTTCGTACGTTTTCCAGAGTTTTGCCATATACACTATTATTCATGAGTTTATAAAAATCTTTTTCAAAGGCATTTTGAGCGTTTTTTCGTCTGTCTGTGTTAAAATCGATATATTTTTTTCAACCAACTAGATTGTTCAAAACAATAGCACGATGAATATGAGTTAGTTTCATGCCTAGTGACATGTACAATTTTAAATTACGGATATGTAGTACATATTTTGTTTTGTCATTTAAATTAGGGGTTAACTTTTGAGAATTGGAAATTTTTAAATTTAATTTTTGAACTACATCTCTACTATAAGGGGAAATCATATCGGGTTTAATAGTTAAACTCTCGGGAGCGAGGGGGTAATCGTTATGTAATTTGTGAAGCGTTTCAGAATATTTTAAATCAACTTCTAACATATAGCCTTTAGTAGAGTTCTCATCATAATTTATAATATCTAAATCATTAATTTCCTCTTCACTCATCCATTTAAAATTATGAGTGGGCAGCTTTTGACTCATAGCATATCCGTATAAATTATTAGCATCTAGATACATGATATATTTAGAAGGCTGATTAGGGTTAAAATCATCAAGATATTTATTGTTTGCTTTGCTATAGCGATGAGTAATGCAACTGACACCCCCTCTTAAAGATTTTTCAAAAAATAGATACATGTCTGGGTCAGTCAACAACTCAAGATGGATATTTGTCATTTTCAAACAAGACTGCCATGCTAGTCCAGCTGCTGTGTATACGTGACAGGGGTCAATGTCATAACTACTCATACTCATACATCGAAAATTTTCAAATATATCAGCTAGTAACAAAACATCTGTTTTCACATATAAATCATGGTAATCTCCCATTGTTTCTAGTTTTAAAGTATCCCATACATTATGGGCGTGGATATAATCCTCATCTGTTATATGGGATTCAGTCAAATCATTAAAAAACGCGTCCTTAGGGGGGAGACAAGTTTCATTAAATTTATTTACATCATCTAAGTAGGAATAAGGATATATACCTTTTCTCATTAATAAATTAATATGATCATTAGAAATATGCTCTTTAAATATTTTAAATTTTGATTTATCTAGATTTTTTGCAAGCGTGTCAAGTGAAGCATTTAAAAACTGATATGAATCGAGAAATTGCAAGTTATCGAGGGAGAAGGCGATATATTTCTCCATATTATTTGGAATACAATTTATTCTACTATTTTTAAATTTTCCAATACCATCCATTAATAGATGGGAATCATATCCACGTAAATTATGTAGGAAAACCGCGATTTTCTTGGATTGTTTGTAATTTAGATTACAACTATTGTGTGCTGGGCCGTTGTAATAGCCTGTGACATGATTATGGTCACGTACACGGTCAGTTCCTAAGGGCTGTTGACAAATATGACATGAACTAGCAGTTTGAAAATCATGTTCTTGTGAGGGTGTAATGATCATTGGTTTTATTATTGATAATACATTAAGAATGTCTCGTTCTTCCTCCCGTAAGCTTTGTAGAAATACATCAACAGCGTTATCGCCACGGTAGACTACTGGAGACTTTGTACTTTTGCCATCGGGTCCGATAACAATGTACGCGAAACCACATGGAATATGCTGATTAACTCTATTTGTAAATGAATCATTGTCACTGTTTTGACATGTATCTAGTTTTTCTAATATGCATTCAAAATCTGCATATATTACGAAGGGCATTTTCATCTTATAATTAAAATTTGTAAACTTTAAAGTACTTTCTTTTGATGAGGGGTAAACAACTTTTTGAGGGGCGTGTTCAGAACAATAGGTTTTATGGTCTAAGAGGTTAGACTGGTTTTTAAATCTATGTAAGCAATAGTCACAATAGTAGCTTTGACAACGGTATTAGTTAAGTGGATAATAATCGGCTCATACTTTTAATAAGACAATAATGAGTCTTATCTCCATTTTGAAAATACAATAAATTAATATGGTTTAAGTCTCTTTGCGATGTTATTCTGAGGGGGAATACTTGATTTTTTTCATACCCAAAAACGTTCACAGAGAGTGAATTGGCATTTTCAAATGCTGTGATTTGAGTCAGTTTAACGGGATATGACAGCATAGAGGTATTTAATTCGTTTTCATAGGGGGAATAATTAATTAAGCGATGGCTATTTTCTGGAGAAGGATGTAAGTGGGCTAAAACACTCCACAGAAAACATTTTTCATCGTCATTTTCAACATTGATAATTGCATTTTTCCGTATTAAGTGTTTTGGAAGTGGAATGAAACTTGCGGCCATTAAGGGCGAATATTCTCCAATTTTAAGCTCGAGGTATAAAATCTCTTGAATCACCCAACCACTTCCTCTTGCTTCAAATGCATCAAAATTATCTAGCATTTGTTGTATAGCTGATATTATCTGATCGGGGATATCTAACTCAGTTAAAGAATTAACACATATACTGCGGAAATACGCTGTCATATACTCAATGCCGTTATCGACACTTTTCCGTTGAAACTTGACCTTTGCATTGCTATGCCATTTGATTGCCCCTTTGTTATGTATAATATCCTTTAATTTTACTTCCCATTCATTTTTCGAGGCGTTAAAAAAAATAATTAAGTCTTTATTTGTGGCATTAGTTGGATAAATTAATATTTCCGAAAGGGGGTCTGTAACACGGGACTCGTTATCTAATTTGGGTTTTTTGCTAACTGTATTAATATTCTCATTTGATTTTCTTTTTTTACATTTATCCATATGAAGTTTTAATCTATCTATTCTAAAAAATTCAATTTGGCAATATTGGCATTGTTCGCCATTCGTTTTCGTGTGAACGTTTTTGGTATGTCGCGTTAAATTTTTTTTACAATTAAATGTTGAATTACATAGATTACAAGAGAAGGATTTGGGAGTTACTTTACATATATGAGATTTTAATTCATCACTTCTCGAAAATTCCCTGTGACAATGCGTACATTGTTGTACATTACATTTCAAATGAATGGACTTTATATGTCGTGATAAGTTTTTTTTATGGGCGAATTTCTTGTCACAGAAATCACAAGTAAACGAGTTCTGAAAATGAAAGAAAACTTTAAGTATTTATCCTTTAAAAATATACTGTAAATAATTTTTCTAAAATATATACACATCTACAATGTCCTTTCTTCGTTATTATTTCATGGAAACTGTTTCTATCTAGTAATTAAAAATTTTGATATTCTGAATTTTACGAAAATAAACTAACATAAATAAACTAAAAATACCTTTTCTGAAGAGGTACTCTGTATAGATGTGGATCCGGCACCGAGTTGATTAAATGTGGAAGGGCTCCATTCTCTCTGACAGTCGTTCCGGAGTAGTTCTTTAGTGGGAAGAGGCTCCATTCCCTCTAGCAGTCGTTCCGGCAGCTAATTCTGTAGATATAGAAGGATGTCGAGTCGTATGTATCTGTAAAGAAATGAGCAAATATTTAGCATATAAACATATTAAAAATATTAGCCGTTCTCTCAAAAAAGTATTATTTATCACACATGAGTTTCAAATTTAATAAATTATTTCCTTATAAGAAAACTAACAACAACACTCTCAATAAAAATAATATTGTATAGAAAATATTTCTTTTTTAAAAATAAACTTGTCATTAGTTAACAAGTATAGTAAATCGCTAAGTATAACATTAAAAATTAATAAAGATTTATAATTATCAATATAAAAAAATAACTGAACTTAATTATACCTTATATGTTAAGCCGATGGTACTCTGCTTCGATGTCGACGGCACTGCCAAATATTCATTTGGGTCACGATAGGTTGAGCCCTTCTTTCATGAAAATAGAATGTTTATATATATAAATTATATTATCTAAACTGAAACTTTTATCCTTACTTGTTAGCTTTTCAAGAATTACATGAAAAGTTTTCGATAATAATTTAGCACTAAATACAAATGAATCACATTGAAAAATTATAGTTAAAGAGATTTATTAGTGACTAAACCTTCAAATTTCGAATTTTTTGCAGTTGATTTTTCTCGTATGGAAAAAGATTTAAAAAGTATTTAAATTCTAATACAAAATGAGAGTAGCTATTTAGTCGTGAATTAAAAGATGGTTGACAAATATTTACTGAATTTAAATAAGTTTTAAAACTAAATGTTAATTCTAAAAGTAATACTTTATTCAAATTATAACGAGAATAAATTTAATTCTATGAATAATCGATTAATTTTATACAACAATTTAGAGAAAGTCGAATAAATTAAAACGTTATTATAATCGTCCAGATATTAAATCGAACCTGATTTGAAGGAGTCGCTTCATTCTCTACATCCACAAGGCTTCTCCGGAAGTCTTCATACACATCCAAGTCAAGGGCAACCGTAGACTTCGGACTCAAAGGCCATGGCTCGTCAAATAACTAGAACGAAATTGTACATTGTGTTTAGAAAAACTAAATATAAAAAAAAAAATCAGAATACCGTGATAGAATATTTTAACAGATGAAAATATACTTACATCATCGCAGTTCATACTAGCTGATTTATATTATCAGACTGATGTGGACTTGCAAATGTTCCTCTGTTATATATAATTGTGGAAACCCGTCTTATCTTAAGTGGTAACTGAAACTATAGGCGCATTATCTTCTGAACCGGAGGAGATTGAAGGATCTTAATTTAAATGAATAGTTAAATATTGAGTCGAAGTCGTATTTAACCTGTTGAAAATATTTACACAATCAATCGAATGGTAGTTTGTCCCTTAGCTGCTAATCTCAACTATTCCTACATTCTGGGGACGATTTTATGTTTAAATTACAAAATAATCAGTAAGATTCGCGAAAGTTCTTATCAGATGTTAAATGTTTGAAAAGGAAGCATCGAGGTTTTGGGAACACAGCTTTAATTAAGACAGCATGATAAGAGGATCTATACACGAAGTGACGTTGTAATAACATCGCTAGCAAATATATAGTAACATTGTTCTGCGGTTACAATCAGAGATCATAGTTCATCTTTGGTAGTTTGTAAACTGATACCAAACCTACACAAACTTCTAATCAGGACAGTTTTCTTATTAAGTGCTATGAAGATATTTATAATTGTAGCGTTATAATATATATTTTAATAAAAACTTATAGTGTGAGGATATCATACAAAGACTTTATAGGTCAGGTTTGAATTATCGTCGCACTAGTGCTAGATGAGGGTTATTGACGGTGGGCATCGTATTTTTTAGAATCATAGTCAAGTGACGGGGTAACATTTGAGTAGGTGTCCAACACAACTGTTAAGGGTGACATCGTGCGCTGTGTTAGAACATTGAAGGATATTTAACGTACATACGGGATATTATTTGTTGAACATTTTTGGCTGTAGAGAATCGTTTATAGGTTGATAGTTATTTAGAGTACTTAACCGACTAAGCACCCCTCATAGACTTTATATGTTTAATACATTTCAAAAAATCGTCATTATGGATAGTGGATTAATTACTATGAGGTTGTTATAAACCATAGATTACTAGCTTATAATTTATCACATAAAATTGTGAAAGTCTTTCGTTATTTTTAGTTTAATTTCTTAAAATGGGGAATTATTATATTTTTGTAAGTACAACATTTTATAATATATTTTCAAAAACAAATACCTCATAACATTTAAGTTACGATATATTTTATTCTTTATTTTTAGAATAGGTGTGATGTAATCATCTCAAGGTCCTATGTTGAAACGGATATACTTGTAAGGGGATATAAAGACTCAAATCAATCGCTTATTTTCAAATATTCTAGAGATATTATATTGTTATACCTATTAGGGTTCAAAAAGTTTTGTATTTTAAGACTGATAGATTCCATTTTGCTGTAATTCTTATAATGTTATTTTCAAGACTAGTTGTATTTAAAAAAATTGAGTTTTGTTCACATATTATTAAAATGGAGTATAGTAACTTTTGATATTATTACCTAAAAAAAGCTCATCTATGGATCCTGATATATTTGTTGTATTTAATTTTTATTTAAAAGTTTGTTACTCTTTTTGGAGTACATTTTCGTGACAGAAATTTAATCATTGCTAAACTACTTCGATCATGTGCTATTTAGAGACAGGATTATGTTTGCATATTTACTTAGCAATTAAGATAACTAGCGAATTCTCCAGAAAGTTCACGGCATGGGTTTCACGTGCAAAACTGAGATATACAGGTTTTCGTCTAATCAGTATAAATTAGCCAATGAAAAATCTCGATAGAGGGCGCTGTAAAAATTGTCTTATCACAGTTTCGAGGGGTTAAATATCATTCCATTACACGACTTCATCATTCCTCGCTGCTTTTAAAAGATTTCGTACTTAAGGTATTAGCAACAACAGTCGTCTACGATGTCTCTCCAAACTGAATTGAATATTGAGAATATTCCAAATTTCTACGATGCTGATTACAGTCAACGAGTGCTTACGGAACTATTATCCTACAAGTATCAAGATCTAAAGCTACGATTTCATGACAAAGAGTTTATACCTCGACGTAAAGTGCTTGCCTTTGGAGATCCTGGACTTAGCTACACCTTTTCTGGAACGAATGTGCCTGCAAACCGATGGCCCGATACCCTGTTGAATATCAAGAAAGATGTGGAAGCAAGGACTGGAGAGGAATACAACTACGTCTTGCTGAACTACTACTCCAATGGACTTTCCAAGATTGGCTCCCATAAAGACGATGTGACAAGTTTGGATCCGGCGTCTACAATTCCCACATTGAGCTTCGGTGCCACCCGTACCATACACTTCACCCGAAAAGGCTTTCCCTCCAACCAAGTGCAACTTCTCGATGGATCTCTTCTTCTCATGAAAACACCTACTAACAAGTTCTGGAACCATGAAATTCCTGCCGAACCCGATGTAACCTCACCTAGAGTAAGTCTAACCTTTAAGAAAATCATGACGTCACGTAAGAGAACTTTTGATGATTGTTTTTCTTCACCTTCTGAATGTTCACCAAAGCCGACTACCAGTCGTCGTGTAAGCTGTGAACCGATTCCTGAAAACGATTGGTTGACTCAACTATACATCGACTTCAACCCTCCAGATCAACCTACTCATTCGAAATCTAATATAACTATCAAAGAATGGAACCTCGGTTATGGATTCATTGTTAGTCTTCAACAATTAGACTCGAAACTCTATGTGCATATACGAGAACATAAAGTCCACGGTGATATTTATAATAGCAAATTCTATCCCACAAAGAATGGAATCGTCATGACAATGCATACATTTCTAGATTTTAAGAAGAAAATATATAATGTGAATTGTAAATATGTCACTTCAAGTGTTGTGTGTAATAATCAACTGCTAATTCTTTCTAACCAGGGTGAGTTGATATTTAAACAACTTTATTTATCTGATGAAATCAAACTGAAAGAACATTCACTTAAAATTGGTTTTGACTATCTTATTGCTATTAGAGAAATTGTTCCTGAACTGACTGATACTATAAAGTCTACCTTATTAACTGTTGTACTTCCCTCTAAAATTTTAGAAGTTGCAGATGCAAAAGATGCACCCCATTTAAATTTACTTCATGAATTGACAAGTGTTCTAAAAGATGAATTTGAATCTATTGCCTATAAATTATTCCATTGTGACGGTTGTGAGATTGACGATTGTTCCCAATTTAATCATGATTGTATGTGTAAATCTTCTGAAGATATTTGCCTTTTTGTAGGAGAAGATCCCCTAATAATATTTAATGTTAAAAGAATAATTGAAGGTCTACGTGCCAAAGATATTTTACAATATTTCCATGCAGCCTTTTTTGATGCTCTCACTTATGATTCTATAAAAGATAAATTGATATCGTAAATAAATACTAATATTATTGGAATTGTGTTTGTGTGATTATTTTTTAGAAATAATACTAACAGTTATATATATAAAATTTTTATTTATAATTTTTCCCACTTGATGGTAGGTTTTACAACTCGTTTTCCAGGTTTTATTTCATTTACAACTTTCTTCTTTTCAGATGTCTTAGTATTTCTAATAAATTGCATAGGGATATTTAAATCTTTCAAAACTTTATCATATACATCACCATTAGATATTTTGGTTTTAGGTTTATACAAGTGGGTAAAGAAATCAATTATATTAGAGTTGGGTATTTCTTCTTTATTTGCTATAAGCTGTCCTTTAGAGTTCCACGACAAGATATCTGATTGATTCCTGATAAGACCTAACACATTTTCAGCTTTTCCACGCATATTCTTGGGTATGGAAGATAGAATAAGATCTTGGTAATTGACATCTTTCTTTTCAGTTGACGAGTCTTTCTTTTCAGGTAATGGATTCTTCATTTCAGGTTGTTCTTGGGAATGTTTTTCTTTCATAGGATTATTAAACTCCTGAAGATTTAAACTTGTTTGAAGCACTTCATGATATCGTATCAATTTTTCGTGATCCGGCAAATTACTGTTTAATATCTTTATCATAAGTTTATCTAGTTCACTTAACCTCTTATTGGAGATAGTATGTTTCACCACAAATTCTTCTGGTATGAGGGAAAACTTTTTAACTTGAGCCATGAATGAGAGAAGTGAGGACACTCAACACACTCGGAATAAGAATGTTAAGAAAACCGCCTTTTTGATTTATAAGTTTCCGCTTCTTCGAAAGAGCAAGTCGTTTATTACTTAATTTTCTTAGCGTTGACTTATGTCTTGAGAGCTTTTTCTTCTGTTGTGGTGTCAGCGGAACGTTACCCTTCAATGTATTAAGACAGCATTCGCATATTGTTTTTATATAATGTTTATTCACTTTTTCTATAAATTGTTTGCGCATCTTTTTGGGGCATATCTGTAATAAGCGTAACTGATCCAACTGCTTCTTCTCGATCGCCATCTCGATAAATGATGATATTTTCGTATGCGTTATACTTTTATATTACTTGATTTGATAAACACATTGTGTTTGATGAGGTAAAATGTTGGTACGTAATCTTAAATCTTCAGGAGTGTTAGGATGTAGGTCGATAAATAGATAGGAATAAGGATTTTTCGTAGCGTCTTCAAACACTTCTTGGAAAAGTTTCACGTGTCTTGGAAATATCTGTCTTCCCAGATGACCGACTTGACTCATATCTCGACGGTTCTTATTGAGTAGGAGATAATGAGCATTCAATGTAATGTCACGCATTTCTTTTCCCTTATAGAAAAAATTTTGAGTTACAAATATAACACTTAAATTCCAATGATGGCTTCCTTTTGTAAAAAGATCACTCAGTCGTTTATCGTTAGAAGAATGCATGAGATCATCAATGATAAACAATGTATTCTTTCCTAAATAATCTTTAAAGTCTGTAGGTAGTCCTTCTACGAACGTGACGTCTTCGATTTCATCGTATAAGGGTTGATGAATACCGTAAAACCATACGATTTTATCGGGTACTACTGAAAACATGTCATCTTTATGGTTGAGTAATTCTCGTATGAAATATGTCTTACCACTTCCGGTAGGCCCAGCGGAAACTAGAGCAAAGGGCGTCTGAAGCTTTGGGAATTCCATAGTATAATGAAACACGACACAGAATGAAACTCTTTAAATACTTTTATTGATAAAATGGTGTTACAACTTTAAAGTGCTTGGTTACAAAATGATGCACTTTTCTATCATTGCAGAGTTGATTAGACACAAAAGATAATAAAATATCATTCAAAGAATAATCATTACATTTACCATATAAATAATAGATACAATATTGACCACAAACAGAAGTAACATTTGATTGTAACCTCATAGTATTAAATTCAAGATTCTCATAATATACTACATAACTGGATATTCCACCTTCAAAGTACATGGGGAGTTCCCATAAGAGTCAAAGAAGCATATAGATGAGGGAGAATTTATGTAGAATGCCACCCAATGACTACCTTCTTCCGACGATTTGTCAGTGTTAGCAACAAAGCATGCTGGATAGTGGGAGATAATTCTTGGTAATTGATCACTTGGGAAAACACCCAGAAAGGAGTGCTTTGTTTTTGCATGATTGGAGAGAATGGATGTAATTTGTTGGGTATCCATTAGTTGGGAAAGTCACATATAACGTGCCGAGACTTTGATATTTCTATAACGTTCTGAAACTCTGCATAAATCAACACAGATAAAGTTTCTTTAACTTCTTCCGAGAACTTGATTTCCACACGTAAATTTCCTTGATGTTGTAAATTGAAATGATCTCCGTTACACATGTCAGGGGTTAAATCAAATGAATATAATACATGTCCCTTTGCATATTCTTCTTGTGATAAATAAATTCCTTTATCGTTATTGAATCCTGAGAACAAGCTATAGTAAGCTCGTGTGTAATTATTAGAATTGAAATCTAACTCTAATGGTTTGGCCGGAACAGGTTGTCCATCTACGTAAATCCCCACAGTACTTGCTTTGTGGTGAGCAAATAGAAAAGGATTCTTTGAATAATCTCCATTCATAGCAACATTTTCGATACAGGTTATTATAACTCTTTTGGGCATGAGTCCTAGGAATACATTATCTTGTAAGAAGGAATAACTCCCTTTAGAAATACTATAAGTTTTGCAGATGACACGGTCAATGGGGTATTTACAAGATGTTTTCTCTAAAGCCTTCGCATGTGCAATAGATACAGCAGGATTAACCCTCACTTTTCGAATAAACATAGAGGCATGTTCCAAGACTACTTTAAAACCAGTTATACCAGTAGTAGGTGAGACGAGACAGAATTCAGGCTTACTACGTATCATTTTAATTTTTAAATCTACCAAGTTAATCAATAATCGATTCTGCTGAAACATATCACAATGAAGTTGACCAATTAAATCCACAGTTTGACTATTTTTAATGAGTTGACTGCGTTTAACTAGTCCAGCATCTGCATCGGTGGCTTTAGAATCAATCTCTCCAGGTCGAGTGTCTTTGAAGAAACCTTCACAGGTGAGTAGACTTTTCTTTGCATCTTCCCCATAATTTAGTAATGTCTCAATGTAAGCTCTGTAGGGATAGGTGTTGGTGGCTGATGAGATATTCCTCTCGTTTAAGCTGATATCCACCTGACTGAATAAAGAATGTAGAAATAGGTTGACAGGAGCTATGGAATCAGTGTCTGCTAATACATTTCCATCTGCTTTGAGAACTTTAACTTTGACATGTAGATAAGATGCGGCGAGATCTACATATTCCTCTCCACTTCCAGAAATTGAAAATTCAATCGGTCCTCCTCCATCTTTAACAGTTGAAAGAGGAAAAAATTCAACAAATTGGCCCTTTTCGATGACAGTCTGGGTAGGTGGAACTGTAAACAGGTCTAGTTCCGACTTCACACAAGGTGGTGAATCTTTATAAATGAGCGAAGCCATTAGGAGAAAATGTCGGGAGTTGTACACTTCTTCTTGACTAAACGTAAACTGACTGTCTTCTTACCGCGCTTACGCTTTTTATTACGTTTCCCACTACCAATCATATTCTTCACTTTAGAGGCGGCTTTATCTGTCAACTCTTTACCAGCTTCCTTGAAACGACGTTTAGCAGCTCCTTTCAAATCCTGACCTTGAGAAATATCATTCATCAAGTCTACACCACTGTGAAACAGTTGTTTTCCAATTGCTTTAACACCTGATTTGAGCAAAGGTGCGGCCGATCGGAAAAAGGATCTAAATAGTCCTCCTAATCCATATCCTCTCTGATAGGGGCTTCCTTGATAATAGCTTAAACCGTTTCCTCTCTGATTGGTATAATAGTCTTCAAGAGACTGTTGACAGCATTGGTATGGAACATACATTATGAAAGTGATCTTTGTCGAAAGTGTAACTTCACGTACGAGCGCCCACGTTCAAATGGCGCTAAACATCCCATGTGTGTCCTTATAACGATTTCTAAAGTCTCGATCATTTTACGGTTCACAGGTAAATAATGAGGTCTGTCATATTGTTCACTCACCGTCTCTCCATCTCGTCCTCTCACTCTCACCACACGAAGTAGAGGTGCCAAAATATCACCCACCAGTTGTGGTTCTACAATATCTGTATAAACCATTAACACATGATAATGTGCCGTGGGGTCTGCTACGAGTGGACTAACAAGTATTGTTTCCGCGTTATAGTCTGATGAAGTTATTTCTATAGGTTTGAATCCAAGGATTTGCGCAATACCATTATACAGAATTAGTTTAGCTTTCTTTTTAACATTAAATTGAACGCGTTTAGTAACTTCGTTGAAACTCATCGTGATTTTGTTCTTGTGTTCATCAACATACATGGCCTTTAAAATATCTGGAACAGTTTCATAACATCCATGAGGAATACGCCTTCCTACTGTATTACGTCCGTCTACTTCAAATCCAAACAAGTTATTCTGTTCGTTGATGTTATACCATGTGTGAGGGTAAACAAATTCTACCATTCCAACTTCCCATTCTCCTTTTAATTCGATAGGAATAGGTAAACGAGTGATAAAATGTGAAATTTTGTTCTCGGGGAAATAGGACATGGAGCTGTCCGAGACTAATGTAATGTAGAAACTCATGATGCTAAATGACTCTTATTATGTATAACACTGATATTTATACAGTAGTCAAGTTCGAAGCAGAGATCCACTGATTAAACTTGTCTGGATAACCTCGATACTTTACAAAATACTCTGTTTTCTTTTTTCTCGTACGCTTTTTTAACACTTTCTCTATGCGATAAGTATCTTTCATGCTAACCTTTTGATGTTCTTGTTGGTAAAAAGTTCCTTCTATAGGCTCACCTAATAGATCTTTAATCCTATAGACTGCTGGTTTACGTTTCACACACTCTGTTACTGTAAACAATTCTTCTGTCCAATTCGTTTCATAACCTTTTTCAAAAGTTAGCTTTTTCCTAGATATACGCACTGTATCTCCTATACTAAAAAAACCTATTTGGGAGGCGGTCTCTTGTCATCACCATATAATGTAAACCATACATCTCCCTCGTTTTCTGAAGTGACTTCGAAGGGAGTACGTTTAATACTGCTATGGTAAGTGTGATTATAACTTTTAATCAAATCCTGTAATAAATCAATATATTGATATGTATTTTTACTAGTAAAGTATTTCCACATTTTTGTTCGTAGTGTTCTATGAAATCTTTCCACAATGGAAGCCTTCGTGGCGTTATTAGTTGTGAAAAATTTAATTTTCTTATCTTTTAGAAATTTCTGAAAAGTGACATTCTTAAATTCTGTACCCTTGTCCGACTGTATGAACTTGGGTTGTCGATTCTTTATAATGTTCTGGAACGCTTTCACAATGTCTCCACCCGTCTTTTGCTTTAGCGGTACTGCCCATGCATATTTTGATAATACATCAATACAAGTCAATATGTAACGATACCCATCATTAAATTTCGCGATATTCTGCATATCCACTAAATCCGTTTGCCACTGCTGATCCATCGCATACACTATCACCCGATTTGTCTGAAATTTGTGACGAACTGGTTTGTGCAGGGTGTACGCATCTACTCCTTCCAACCATTTCTGTATCACCTTCTTCGGAACTTTGCCGTCCGCAGCACGGTATAATGCACTTACACCACCAAAACTTGCCACGCTAGCCGGGTTTTGATACGTTTGATTCATTACAACATGTAATTTTACCTATTCGTATTGTAACTCTCATCATAATGATAAAGTTAGATTAGCAGTTTCATTAATGCGAAGTACAAAATCTAAAGCTACTCGTTCACTCTCTGTAAAAATATAAATTAAACCGAAAACTAGGAATATACCTATATATAAACAAGTGGCCCACGCTTCTTCACTCGGTGATGGCATATCTCCAACTGATTATTTCTTACATGTATACTACCTTATATTCTCTCCATAGTGATAGGTGTTCATAGCCGAGAAGCCAAAGGCGCAGATTTCTCGACTGTGAATATCTTTTGTCAGAGAGATCGGGGGTTTAAACCCTCACTTATTTTATTAGTTTTAAAACCTTATTTTTTTTCGCAGTAATTATATATTAAAAACATTATTTTTCTCATCGATAGATGGCGCCACGAAATTATATATTAAAATCATTCATTTTTTCACTAATAGAGGGCGCCACGATTTTCTATAAACTCACGTTGCTATGACAACCCTATGACGTCACAAATAAACTAAAACAACTCCTGAAAAACAACTCAACTCCACCTAAACTCAATGACATAACTGTCACTATGATAACCCTATGACGTCACAAATAAACTAAAGCAACTCCTGAAAAACAACTCAACTCCACCCTACGTCATATAACTCCACCCTACGTCACACACTGATAAGAATCACTCCTCCCCCCCTCTCCCCTCCCCCTCTCACTCGGGGATCCGTGATCCGTGATCCGTGAAATCAGCTCCTCCCCCACTTTTACACTACTGGTATAACACTATTACTGGGGAACACGGACTTAAAAGCATTCGATTTAGTGTCAAAAGCACAAATTTATAGCAATGAGGTCAAAGTCAGGAAACAAAAAGGCATAGCTCACTTTTAAAAGCTTATGGTGGGTGCAAGCTTTGTTGTCGACTACAAGAAACACACAGTATCTTTTTGATGGTGAGTCCCTGTCGAGAAAATGTGTCCCTTTGTTATAGCTTAGATATTGGTGTGAGGGATACTGTCATATCTGCTTTAATGATGGTGTAAGTCGCATAAAATTTGTAATACAAAATTTAAGAATGTAACCTGGCCCACATGCTTGCATGTTTAGAATAACATTTCAGCGACAAGTTGCCGAAGCTTAGTGATCATTGCAAAATGCAACCACATTAACCAGTAATAAAATATAGTAACAGCAAAATGTAGCAGATATATCTGAAAGAAGGACACTTCTCTCTATGGATTTTAGTTTACATTGAAATCAGAAATTTAGGTAAATGTTGGTAACTTTTTGATTTTTTAGCGTTTTCCCAAAACGATGAATTTTTAACTTTAGGTGCGCACGTAGCAAAATGTATTGAAGATACTAACTTAAAATTTTGTGCATAGTTTTATTGATCACTTAACTGTATTTTAAAACCATTTTTTTAAAATTACTACCTGAATATTTTCTTAAAGTTCCAATGAATAATAAAACAATATGGATTTTTTTGTAATTTCTGCAATTAGGAGTCAAATATCATAAAAAATAATAATTTTTTTTATTATTTTATATTCAATACCAATTTTCAACTTTTTGAACAATAACTAAACCATAAAAAGTTTAAAAAATCATAATATTTCCTTACGTGCGCACCATGAACAAACTCACTTTCCGATAACCGATTGAAATGCATGTGTAGATTATTGATCATAAAAAAAACTGGCAGATTCTAGACTGATTTTTTTCATTTATTCAAACTATATATATTTTATCAATATGTATACCAAATATTACTTTAATTAAGTGATATAGTAAATGCTTGGCATAACTTTTTACATGGTTTTAAATTCCATCGTTTTCTCCTGTAGCAGACTACCCAGTGCCCTTAAAAAGAATATGAGTTTTTTTTAGTTTTTATTTGTATTCAAGATAGACAGTTTATTAATAATTTTACAAAAACATTCAACCCTCCCCTCCCCCTAAAGTTTCAACGACTCAGTCTGCGTCGTTGTCCCCATTGTAGGCACCCCTGATGCAGACTATAATCCCGTCATCTGAATGTCAAATTTTTCAGCAAAGCAAATAATTTTTAAAAATACATAATTTTTTTATAATTTTACAAAATTTTGAAATTTGAAGTATAAAAGAGCAATTTATAATCATCTCTTACAGAAACATAAGTACACTTTTATTTGAGGATATTAGTTTTTTAACATTTAAAATTTTAATGTAATACAGTTAAAAAAAAGTTTGCACTTCAATCAGATTGCCTATATAAACCTCAGAGGCTTAAAATATGCCTCGAACTCATTTCAATTGGCCATAAACTCACTTTGAATCACTGTTGAGGAGTTTGAATAACTTCAAACACCTCAAAATGTGCTTTGTAGGAAGTCCAACGATTATAACCCTCCGATTATTATTAATCTTTCTAACTTGAACTTGCATATGTAAATAAATCATTTATATACAGTGAAATCGCTTATAAATTGGAGAAATTGTCGCAGAAGCTGAAAGAAGCCAAACCGCAGCTCCTTGGATTTCGAATAAGCTTACAATCGATTCCTTGAGGTTGAGTGTTGCTGGCCTTCGAATTGTTCGCCTGTCTGAGACGGATAAAGGAAAGTAGGTCCGATAAATAGAAGCTTGACGAGCCTCATATCTCTTTATTCCAGAACAAAGAATACAAGTATCATTTAACAATTTTTGTAGCATGACACTTTTTCTATCGTAAATTTTAATGTCCAAGCTTTCCAAAATTACCGATATCAATGCAGCTGATTTATTATTTATTAATTGTAGGAAAAATGATGTACCAAGAGGGTCAAGCAGTTTTCAGAGGTCTTGCAAAAAAGGGCTACTTTATAAGACACATAGGACTAAAACAAAAGTAAAATTACTTTCAAAACATACTTCTAAATATAGAATCGTTTGAAAAATGTTTTTATATAAAGGATAAATGAGTAGGATTTGTTTTCGAGAGTAAAGGGGATATTGTTCATACACAATTAGTAAGTAATATTAGTAGTAAGTACTAGAGATGTGAAAAAAAGAACGCCATGTTCTTTTGAACAGTTTCTTTAAAAAGAACTGGAACAGTGTGTTCTTTGCTTTTGAAAAAAAAAAACGTTCTTCCCTAAGTTAATGATTTTTCATCAGAATTTATTTTTAGTTAAACAAAATAAATTACATCCCTCTTCTAATTCCGTTACTCGATAAATCATTAATCATAAAGTTCCTAACAAAACGAGCAACAGCCTCTCCTCAGAGTTGGTGAGTGGGTTTGGACGAAAATGCATTTTCTCATCTTACGTCACGATAGCCCGAAAACTATACCCACTATTCCGGCAATAAAACAGTTTTCAAAACGATTACGATGAAAGAACACTGAACAGGTGTTCTTTTTGTATTTTCTTTGATGCTTTTTCGCAGTGCGATAGCTTTTGGCTTTTCGGAACAGTTCTTTTTTTGAGTTGTTCGGAGCAGTTCTTTTTCGCGAACTTGCAAAAGGGCGTAGGTTGTTTTGAGTAGTCCTTTTTCGAGGTTGTTCTTCGAACCGTTCTTTATTGCGAGGAACAGCTCTTTTGGCATTGTTCTGAACGGTTGTTCTTGCGCTGTTTCAAACATTCAAATGGCAGGATTGGATTTATCGTAGTTGGGTTTTGGCTTTGTGCGTGTGGGATATCTTTCGCTTATTTATTGTATTAATTTTACTATTATTTTAATACTATTTTATTTTATTACAGTGAAACCCCGATTTTACGTCCCCCGAATCTACGTTTTTCCCGCATTTTACGTTTTTTTCATCAGGTCCCAGCTTTTTCCGTATACTGTAATGTTAATTTAACCCGGATTGTAAGTTTGTTATTTATGGAATTTCACGCATTTTACGTTTTCCCTGGAAAGTAAAAAAAAAGAAAAATTGTTCTAAAATAAGAAATATTTTTCCCATTCCACAGGCTCCTGTTTTCTGAAACCGGTTTTTTCTCATGGATCCTGGTTTGGCTTAGTTGGCCGTACGATGAGCTGGAAGATCTCTTAGTAAAGTGGTTTAAAGAAGATCGTGCCGCGAATGTACCTATAAATGGCGCGATACTAAGAAAAAAAGAGATTTTTGCATTCTATGTACTGTTTCCCGTATTTTACGTTTTTCCCGTATTTTACGTTTTTTTTACCCAGTCCCTTGAGAAACGTAAAATAGGGGTTTCACTGTATTAATTTATTTTATTATTAATTTATTTTATTATTAATTTATTTTATTATTATTTTATTATATTATTATTTTATTTTATTATTGTATTTCATAATTCTTTTGTAATATTATTTTATTATTGTTATTTTATGTTATTGTTTTATTTTATTATTTTATTATTTCATTATTATTTTGTTATTATTTAATTTTTTTCGAATTTGCGTTTTTTTTTCCTACTGGTGCATATGTAAGCTTATTTTTTAAAAAGTCTTTTTAATTGTACAACGTAGCATTATGTAATTTTTTTTTTTAAATCGTATCATTCCCCAAAACTTTTTCTATTATATTTTTCATTTCAAAAGTCGTTAGAATGATCTAGGGAAATACATTTCTTAAAGAAATATCGGCTGAAACTTTGAACCACTGAACCGAAATGGGGAACGTAGTTAAGAGTGAGAATATGATAACGTAAACAACTATTTTTTTTTCCTTCTGTTTTTTAGGGTGGGTGCTAAAGAAATGTGGCTGTTTTATTAAGTATCGCGGTTAGGGGGGGGGTGTCATATTGGCTACTTTCAGCAGTTTTGGCTAATATTTGATCCGATTGGTTTGTTTAAAATTATAAAAGGGGCCAAATTTGTTCTGTTTTAATGATTAGATTAAGTTTGAAAATATCTCAATTTTTTTATTTTTCGTTTCTTGACTATTTTCTGCGCGTTTCGTTGATTTTTTGCTTTTGAATACGTCAAATTTGTAATATTAATTGTGTTGGAAGGGACGTAACGGAAGATAATTTTGGGTATTTTGGCTTTTTTGAGCAGCAGTTGTCTATTTTTTGGAAATTTCTATTGGCAGTCCTGGTCCTCTAATCAATGTAAAACTGTCAGAGAACTCACGTTTGAGAGACTTTTTTTTTAAAAAAGCATTTTTTAAATAGTTTATTTTGCATGGTTTATTACTTTTTAAAAATGAAATTGGAAGCACAGCCTTGGAATCGGATTTTTTTAAATTGAAAACTTATTTACTGATAATATTTCCTTGAATTTCTTAAATTGAAAGTGAAACTTAACAATTAAAATCTTACATAATGAGCTTAGCAGCTTACAACAAGTAAGTTATAATAATATTTTATTTGATACATTTTTTGTATACATTTTTTTCTGTGCTTATTTTTGTGATTTACTAAATTATCTGATGTATATATATTTTAAAACCTTAAGCCAATAAAATAAATTTCTTCAATAGTGTAGTATAGAAATTGGCCTACGGTGTCATACCAAATACTTGTTTTAAAATTTTATTATTTTAAGTATATATCATTTAAACTATACAATATATAATGTTTTAGTATTAGGATGTAATAAAGTTTTTATGGGTACATATTTTAAGAAGCAAACTATTTAATAAAAATTCCGATATGTATTTTTGTTGTAATTTCAGTATTGAATCTATAGTATATTAATTATCATAATTTTCTAATTAATTTCTAATAATTCATCATCTAATTTTAATAACGTGTTTACCCAAAATGTCATTTTTATTAAAACTATTCTCATTTAAATCTTTGAAATCAATGCACTCTCAAAGTATCAAAATACTTTTCTATACAATAATTTGTACCCCACAGTTTATTTTTTTTTCATTACGTTAGCGTTATTGTATGCATATTGTATGTAATTTACTTCAAAAATATTTTAATGATTTTATTAATTAATAGTAATTTTCTAACTAATACTTACTCTACTAATATTTTAAAATAGTTTTGTCATAAATTAATTAAAAAAATTAAGTTGTATTCCTTTTTTAAATAATAAAACTTATTAAAGTTATTGCAAAAACTAATATTTCTGATCGTATTCTTTTTATTTTACGTTCATTATGTATTTTATATATGTTTATCTGAATTCTTCCTCGTGTAAAGTAACGTTTGTAAAAAGAACAGGTTAAAGAACTGTTCTTTTTGATAGAACAGAGCAGAGAGCAACTAATCTTTAAAAAAAAATAACATAAATATTACCTCTCTAGTAAGTACTAAAGTAAGTCGATACCAAGCCTATGAAAAAGTATAATAGTGATACATTTTGGTTTTTAATACTAGGGGGCTCCGCCCCCTGCTCGCTGTCGCTGGCCAACCCCCGGAATCGCTGCGCAATTCCCATTGGCCGCTTCGCGCCTGGCTCGCTAGTGTACGTAACTTTCCAACCCAATTTTGCACAGGCCTATGCATATTTTACAATTCAGGTCTGTATCTATGACACAATTGGGTCGAGCATCGGTCACCGCCATGCTAAGAGACACATTTGGACCCAAATCTCTTTGGCAATTAGCCATTTTTAATATAAATTTAATAATTTTTTAAGTTGGCGCCCCTAGGAGAGCAAGCTCGCACATCACTGGATTAAAGAATGTCACATTATTAAAAAATATGTTTAGTAACTTTTTTACTTGATGTGCATTTATGTAGTGCTCCATATTTGTTTTTAATTGCTAGCACATAATCTTATTTATGTTCACCTGTCTCGCTGGTGAACGTAACTTTTCCAAACCAACTTTGCAGAGGACTATGCATATTTTACAATCCAGGTCTGTATCTATGACAGAATGAGGTCGAGCCTCGGAAATATAGAGGGATATTTTCAGCTTCTTTTCCAATAACATATGGTAAAAAAAAGTTAAACTCACAGTTTTCTAACAATCGTAAAAATTACATTTTATTTACAATAAAGATCTTGAACGTATTTTTTATCAATAATAGGGGGCTAAGCCACCAGCTCGCTATCGCTCGCCAACCTAAGGGAATTGCTGCGCAATTCCCATTGGTTGGTGAGCGATAGCGAGCAGGGGGCGGCCCACTCGCTGGGCTCGTTGGTGAAAGTAATTTTTCCAACCCAACTTCTTTGCACAGGCCTATGCATATTTTACAATCCAGCCTCGGTTACCGCCATGCTAAGATACACATTTAGACCCAAAACTCTTTGCGGACATATGGTGCCAAAACCTTTAGTGAAGAGATTTTTACAGATTTAAAAAAACTTTACTCCACAAACTAAACTCTTTTCCAAGATTTCATCCATAACTTCAAAAAAAAAAAACCTAATTTTCCTTTGACTCCCTTTATGGAAGTTGAGAATGTCTTCGTGTCCTTGATTTAATAATATTTATCTTTAAACAAACTTCTTACACATCCAAACAATTATGTGGAAATTTCTTCTTGACATTACGTTTAAAATAAACCACCCTTTATTATGCGATAAATTTGGTAATGATTTAAATCATCTGATTCCTTTATCTTTAAAATACAACATTTCGTAAAATTAGAATATGGGATTAACGCCTAAGTAAACAGTATTTTAAAAGCCCAATTTTTCGGCACTTGAACTACACTGCGATGCCAAAGTTTAGACAATGACTTCATTTAGCTGTAAAATTTAGAATTGTGATAGTAGAATTACAAAAAACCCCTAAACATATTAAGAATATATTTTGAAATGCTATAATTGAAACATAATTGTTTGATTTGCTACAGCAATAATTTTTTTCATAAAATAAAAAAAATTATGTTGCAAAAGTTTAGACACAAATACGAGATTATGCTAATTTAAAGCAGATAATGGCACAATTTCGCATTTTTATTGATGAATTGTATTTTTTATATGATAAATTTAAAAAAACACGATATCCGGAGAACTAAACATATTTAATAACAATATTGGTTCAATTTTACTCCAAACAGACAATATAGCCACTTTAAATCTTTATTCAAATCATATTTGCTTCAAATGTACAATTAAACATCTCTAAATACGAACAGAATGCCTACCAATTCATCATCTTAAAGTGTAGGCACGAATTCGTGGATTTAGAGACATGCATTGACCGATTTTCTTGATGAAAAGTGCAATCTTTCCCATATAAAATTACAAAATAGCGACATATTATTCTTTTTTGCACTTTAGTACAATGCAGAGATAGGCACCTCTTCAAAACGACAAAAATGTCTGTCTCATCAACGTATTTCTCTCCACACCATTATAAACGTTAAACATTGATGCTAGAGTTTTTGAAGGGAAAAACCAGTGTTTTCAAAGTTTCAATAATCGGTTTCAATATTCAATTTTTCAATATTCGGTTAAACCGGATTAACATTTTAAAATATTCGGAACGTGTTTAAATAGCACTAAAGAGACCGGTTAAATTGTAACCGGTTCAAAGAAACCGTTTTTTCTCAAGAAATTTCAAACTTCAGTATAAAGAAGGAACTTTCGTAATGGTGTGAAGTGAATTTACGTTAAAATTACCTACTTTTTTTGTCGTTTTTGAAGAGGTGACTATCTCTGCATTGTACTAAAGTGCAAAATATAATATGTCGCTATTTTGTGATTTTATATGGGAAAGACTGCACTTTTCATCAAGAAAATCGGTCAATGCATGTCTCTAAATCCACGATTTCGTGCCAAAACTTTAAGGTGATGGACTAGTAGGCATTCGGTTCTTATTTAGAGATGTTTAATTGTACATTTGAAGCAAATTTGATTTGAATAAAGATTTAAAGTGGTTATATTGTCTGTTTGGTGTAAAATTGAACCAATATTGTTATTAAATCGGTTTAGTTTACTGGATATCGTGTTTTTCATATGGAAAAAATACAATTCATCAATAAAATTGCGAAATTAGGCCATTATCTTCTTTAAATTAACATAATCTCGTATTTGTATCTAAACTTTTGCATCATACAAATTTTTATTTTATGAAAAAAATTATTCATATAGCAAATCAAACAATTATGTTTCAATTATAGCATTTCAAAATATTTTTTTAATATGTTTAGGTTTTTTTTTTGTAAATCTACTATCACAATTCTAAATTTTACAGCTAAATGAAGTCATTGTCTAAACTGTTGCATCGCAGTGTATGAGTCCAGCTTTATTTTTTATTTATTATTTTTTATGCAAAGCATATTTCCGATAATTTTTATTTCGGCCATTTAAAAATACAAAATATAGTTAATTGAAATAAGTTATTTTCTTCTTAAACTTTTCCACCAATAAAATTATTTGTTGAAATTTGTTTCAGGTTCAGGTTGTAGGCTGTTCCGAAAGAGAGAAACCAGTTCGCAACCAGATAAGTATATATAATTGGCCGTGCGCAAATAGGTTTCGTACTTTTTCTTTGAAATTGCTTACATTTCGAACAGGTCGGATGGCGTGACGTCCAAAGAGCTTCTGTGATTTTAAAGTTGAGTAGACCATGGACAGATACATAAAGACAAATATACTATCATTTACGTAAGCAAAAATAGGTGAACGTAACACGTAGGGAGGTTCTTGCAAAAACGCATCTCACAACGAACAAATAATATAACTAAAAAAAACATTTCGCTTAATATGTTGGCTATATAACAAATCATTAAACAATGTTTAACAAGAGGAAAATTTCTAAATTTACAAAGTGATTAACATGTTCATATCTTGATACTTCCATAATTAAAACATCTTCAAAAACTTTCTAAAAAAACAACAAGGAATATGTAACATATTCGAGTGTGCAAAGTATTTTATTCGCATCTATAAGAATACATTTTTCAGGATATTAAAAAAAATAAAATAATCAAATACAATGAGCCATAGTAAAGAAGAAAAAAAAAGATACAAAATCGCAGACAAAAGGACGCATTCTTACTGAGGAAGATTTAACAACGTGATATTGTTTTCAGTACTGAAATAAAAGAAAAAAAATGATATTTCCTATCGATTTTTTTGTATTTACGTTCATTATTATGTATTTTATTTATATTGTCTGAATTCTTCCACGTGCAAAGCATCTTTTGTAAAAAAAACAGGTTAAATAACTTTTCTTTTTAAAGAACAGAGGAGCAACTGTTCTTAAGATGAACATAATATAATTTCTCAAATCACGTATTTCTGGCAGACAAAGCGGCGGCGGCTTCTTTTTCCCCGTGGTGTTATGGAGAAACGACCCACGTTTTCGAATTCGTCTCATTTATTTTAATTTTTAATTAAAAAACTAATCGGAAATTTGAAAAAAGAAAAAAAACTTATCGAGGTATAAGGGAGAGACACATTCCAGAAAAATTTTGGACTTGTAACATCAATATTTCATCCTGTTATGGCTCCGTACGCTTTAAAAGCCTATATTTAACATATAGAGAGAGACTAATTTTTATTTTTAATTAAAAAACTAATTGGAAATTTAAAAAAAAAAAAACGCACCGAGGTATAAGGGAGAGACACATTCCAGAAAAATTTTGGACTTGTAACATCAATATTTCATCCTGTTTGGCTCCCTACGCTTTAAAAGTCCTATACTATAACATATAGAGGACTAATTTTTATTTTTAATTAAAAAACTAATTGGAAATTTAAAAAAAGAAAAAAAACGCATCGAGGTATAAGGGAGAGACACATTCCAGAAAAATTTGGACTTGTAACATCAATATTTCGTCCTGTTACTTTTCCGTACACTTTAAAAGCCTATACTTTAACATAGAGAGAGACTAATTTTTATTTTTAATTAAAAAACTAATTGGAAATTTAAAAAAAAAACGCATCGAGGTATAAGGGAGAGACACATTCCAGAAAAATTTGGAACTTGTAACATCAATATTTCGTCCTGTTACTTTCCGTACGCTTTAAAAGCCTATACTTTAACATAGAGAGAGACTAATTTTTATTTTTAATTAAAAAAACGAATTGGAAATTTAAAAAAGAAAAAAAAACGCATCGAGGTATAAGGGAGAGACACATTCCAGAAAACATTTTGGACTTGTAACATCAATATTTCATCCTGTTATGGCTCCGTACGCTTTAAAAGCCTATATTTAACATAGAGAGAGAGACTAATTTTTATTTTTAATTAAAAAACTAATTGGAAATTTGAAAAAAAAAATGCATCGAGGTATAAGGGAGAGACACATTCCAGAAAAATTTTGGACTTGTAACATCAATATTTCATCCTGTTATGGCTCCGTACGCTTTAAAAGCCTATACTTTAACATAGAGAGAGACTATTTTTATTTTTAATTAAAAAACTAATTGGAAATTTGAAAAAAAAAAAAACGATGTATAGAGAGAGAGACACATTCAGAAAAATTTGGACTGTAACATCAATATTTCATCCTGTTATGGTTCCGTACGCTTTAAAAGCCTATACTTTAACATAGAGAGAGACTAATTTTTATTTTTAATTAAAACACTGATTAAATATTTGAAAAAAGAAAAAAAATGCATCGAGGTATAAGAGAGAGACACATTCCAGAAAAAGTTTGGACTTGTAACATCAATATTTCATCCTGTTATGGCTCCGTACGCTTTAAAAGCCTATACTTTAACATAGAGAGAGACTAATTTTTATTTTTAATTAAAAAACTAATTGGAAATTTGAAAAAAAAAGAAAAAACGATGTATAAGAAGAGAGACACATTCAGAAAAATTTTGGACTTGTAACATCAATATTTCATCCTGTTATGGCTCTGTACGCTTTAAAAGCCTATATTTTAACATAGAGAGAGAGACTAATTTTTATTTTAATTAAAAAACTAATTGGAAATTTAAAAAAAAAACGCACCGAGGTATAAGGGAGAGACACATTCCAGAAAAAGTTTGGACTTGTAACATCAATATTTCATCCTGTTTTGGCTCCCTACGCTTTACAATCTATACTATAACATATAGAGACTAATTTTTATTTTTAATTAAAAAACTAATTGAATTTAAAAAAGAAAAAAAACCGCATCGAGGTATAAGGGAGAAACACATTCCAGAAAAAATTTGGACTTGTAACATCAATATTTCGTCCTGTTATTTTTCCGTACGCTTTAAAAGCCTATACTTTAACATAGAGAGAGAGACTAATTTTTATTTTTAATTAAAAAACGAATTGGAAATTTCAAAAAAAAAAAAAACGCACGGGTATAAGGGAGAGACACATTCCAGAAACATTTTGGACTTGTAACATCAATATTTCATCCTGTTTTGGCTCCGTACGCTTTAATAGAGCTTACTTTTTTTTAATATAGAGAGATAAATGAACTGTTATTCATTTGAATTGAATCGCTCAATGTAAAGAGGAATCATGTCTCTTCAGTATTATTAAGTAGAGGTTTTTTTTTTCAGTTTACTTCCATCGTTATAGAAAAAATAAGAATCATGCATGAAAATTTACTTTGTAAACTTGACGTATTATACATTTAGCTGTTCATTTGTCTGGCTCTATCTATCTGGTAAATATTGGTACATGGCAGAAGTTTGCTCATGGGAACTTTCGAGAGAGAGTAGTTGTCGATGCATGTTAAAAGCTATAAATTATCGGTATTGTGATTACATAGATTTTGTTTAGTCCTAATAAGGTACCACAACATCAATAACTACAGAACATCAATTGAAAATCTCCAGTTGGTGTACTGTAAAAAAAACGTCACTTCTGCGGAAACTGTCCATACTTGCGACAAGTCTGCAGTTCCTAGTTCTTCTACAGGAAGACAAAAAAGACTATATCGTAGATTGCATATAAGTACTAGTATAGATTCCAGTGGGCACTATTGTCATAAATTTTTTTAGAAAAAATAAAGGGTTTTACTTGAATCTTTCCTTTTTTTCAAGGAAATGTTCTCAGCTTTACATTGTGGAAAGTGCTGAGGAATATTTACATCCTTCAGAATCTGCAATTGTCGACAC
>JAFNEN010001440.1:0-29712 GCA_019343175.1 Oedothorax gibbosus | reverse complement strand
ATGACTTTGTTTTGTGGTTAAACAAAACAAGTGCAACAAGAGATAAATGACCTAAGCCAATTGGGTATATGTGATCCAAGTAAACAACACAAAAGTAGACCAAGTAAATTTTTTAAAAAATCACGGGAGTCCCAAAAGTAAATGACTGGGTCCTTAACGAAGTATAAGGTTTTTTGGGAAGGTACAAGGGAAATTTTTTTAACGAGCTTACAATTCAATACGCAGAAAAAAATCGATGGAAAATGTTTTAAATGTCCTGAAATGGATAATACATCAAAAATGATATTGATTAAATAGTAGCGATTCTTCAACCACCTGTGTTTTCTCTGCAAAATAAAAGAAGCCCCAGTTTTGTATTTCGAACAGAATTTACTGTTAAATTTGATTATTTCGTTAGTATAAGCATAATTAATGAGATAAAAATAAAAAGTAATAAATTTGTCTGAAAATACTATAAAATATATATAAACTTTATAATATGATATAAGTTTTGTTATTAGTATTATTATTATTATTTTGTTATTGTGACAAGTATGTGACATCACAGTGATATCGCGTAAGTCACCGTCACAATGTGACTGGTATGCGATATCAAAAGGATGTCACTATGCGATCTTGCAGTGACATCATATTGTGACTTGTATGTGATATCGCAGTGATGTCATCTAAATCCCAGTCACAATGGGGATATCCCACAGATGTCGCAATTTGCTCTTGTAGTGACATTACATTGTGACATGTATGTATGTGATGACACAGCGATGTCGCTTTAATCCCCGTCACAATGTGACTTGTATGTGATATTCCAGTGATATCACAATGTGATATTGCAGTGGCATTGTGTTGTGACTTGTATGTGATATCCCATTTTTGTCCCATACCAATATGGCTGCAACATGATCTATGTGACCTTGCTGCGATGTCAAGTTCGTCGCTAATTCGCCACGCAAGTCACCTAGGTCGCATACAAGTCGCAATGCGACATTGCTGCAATATTATGTTCATCACTATACCCAGCTAAAAATAAACTGCAGTTTTTCTACAGAAGCGAAGTGATTTTGAAGTATTTCTACAGTCAACTGCAGATTTTCTGTAGAAGAATGTCGACTGTAAAAAAAACTTCAGTTATTTTGCAATAAAATCTAAAGTTAATTTGAAGTGATTTATTTCAAAGGTTACTGTGGGCTGTTAACTGCAAAAATACAGTAGATTTTTTGAAGGGCCATCTTGATTTTAAATACTTTAACTTATGTAAAGGTGATTTGAAGTGATCTATTAAAAAAATTATATAAGCTGGTTAACTGCAAAAATACTGTAGATTTTTCGTAGTTTCATCTTGGCTTAAAATATTTCAGCTATTTTTTTAAAAACTAATCTGAAGTTTATTTGAAGTTATTTTTAAAAAAATAATGTGTGCGTTAACCCCAAAAATACTGTAAATTTTTTTGTAGTGAATCTTTATCTTAAAATTGCTCTTTATTTTTGAAATTAGTTTTGATATTTTACACTTGTAGTAATTGTATCCCAGCTAAAAATTGTTGGAATTTTTCGCGGAAAAACATTTAATTTTTAATGCAAATTAGCTTAATATTTTACGCATGTAAAATGGGTACATTTTTGTTGTGCCCTCCTGTGGACAAAATGTTTGCAAAAAAAAATATTTCTGTGTTGGCAAAATATTCTTAAGTTTCCAGGAAAATTTAAAATTAGTTTATTACATTAAATTTAGTAATGAGGTTTTTTTTGTAATCTAGCTAAGTTCAAATCGCAGATCTAGATTTTGTTAATCTGTAACTTCTAAAAATTCAGAAACGATATCAAAGCTAACATATAGCATTATGCTTCAAAAGGTGACTTATCTCCCATTGAGTTAACATGGTAGGAGTGACATTTTTAGCATTTTGAAGCAAAGCATAGAATATTTAAAGAGTACATAGCAAATGTGTATCAAAATACGTAGCACTTATCGTCGAAAGGCGACGTACCTCCCATTGTGTTAACATTTGAAAAGTGTCATTTTTCCAATATGGTGCGATATCTTTGCTGCTAATTTTAAGTCCGTCATCTACTATACCACGGCCTAGTCAACTTTGAAGACCATTGAAGCCCTGAAACCACGCTTTACGCCTGGTTCGGAAGGTGTTGGCTGTTCCAAAGAAGAAAAGAACGAAAACTGTTCGGAGTCTGAAAAGTGTAGTCGGTTGTGTGCAAGTAGGTTTCGTTCTCATTCGGAAAAGCTGACACTCTGAACAGGATGGAAATAGTGACGCCAATGAAAAGATCTTTTCAAGCCTTATAAGTTAAGTCAAGAAGTTAATTACGACAATAATTTATTCAAATATTTATTCATTATATTCAAAAACCTACTGACTGATTTCTAACTTTTAAAAAGCAAAATAAATCTAAAATCAGCATTTATTAAGAGAAGAAGCATTACATTAAACATTATATGATCGATAACCAAAAAACAAATGAAAAAACTTTGCTACACAATATAAAATTTCAATACATTGCAATTTTCGACCAAAATATGAAATTGGAAAATAGATTTCGATTGAGGCATATTGTTGTACAAAGATAGACTTATGCAACATAATAAAATATATTTTATCAAGAAATGCAATATAAGAATCTATTTATTAGATATATTTTCCCGCACTCTAAGAAAATCAAATTCTATGATTTGTATAGATATTTATAACTATTATTATTTTCATGCCTTTTTATTTAAATTTTTTGTTAGAAAGTCCAGCGAATACTCCGTTACCTTTGTTACTGCATACAAAACGAAAACAGATTTGTTCTGAAAGATAGCTATAGCAAAAAAAAATTATATTTATTGTTAGAAGCATGTGTTCCAAATCAATACTTTCAAACGTTCGAATTCAACTAATAAATAAAATCTTTGCATTTTAGTGTCGGACGAAACAGTCAATTTTATTTCAGTTGAACAAAAGTAAATTTTGTTTGATACTCGAGTGATTCAGATCATTATTCATAGCTTTCAAATACAACTTACAAAACAATAAAAATAAAAATTATTGTTTTTATTGTAAAACTGCAGTTTCTTTATCCTTAGACATCCCTAGGATAACAACCCCCTGTCAAGTCGGATTTTGTGTTTGATTTTTTTGACTTGAAAGAAGTGACAGGGAAAAATATTTATGGATGTTATTCCATAAAACACCTGTTTGAATATTTTTATGTGTCATTCTTTAGAAAATCGTTACTGTAGAATTTGTTTAAGAAAATTTTGTAGGATTTTGTTTCTTTGTGTTTACAAGAAGGTGTCAGAATTTATTCGGGTTCGGAATATTACAAAATGCACTGTCAAAAATCCTTAAGTAAGTACGATTTATGGATAATGTGCATCTGGAAATATGTATTTTGAAGTTTGGTTTTTGGTCATTTCATTCATCTTAATATGGAGAATTGCACCTTCTCTCAAGGTAATATTGTCAAATATTCTATAATCATTTGTATCAAATTATTAATATTGTTGGGATCAGTTTTTTCTTATAATAAAGCAAACAACAACTTTCAATGAATTCAAAAGCATCGGAAGTCATGACTTCAAATGTATTGTAACAATATTACAATTGAAGTCTGCAAAATTTATGTTCAAAGTCTTGAGTTTAATTATTTTTTACGAATCAAGATAAAGCTTAACAAATATTATTACGCATTAAGATACCTTAGACCACGAACGGAAGTTGCATCAAATTTTTTTAAAGTAATTAATCGGTTTTACTTTAATTTCCTAATACTGAAATATAAGGTATTGAAAGTATTATAAGGGGGTCGAAAATGAATAATGGATGATTTTGTGTTTTCTACACATTTTGGAGAGTTCTGATTTTGAAAAGGGTTTTGAAAAGGAGGTTTTGTATTCAACTGCCAGACGTCCTTAGCCTTTACCAAAGGAAATGAACGGGCGACTACCGGGCTACACTCTACAACAACCTACTGCCTTATAGGGAGACTTCAAGACGGTTCAAATCGGGAATTCCAACAAGATAATGCCTCCATCAAGGTCAACTAAAGAGTGGTTTAGAAGCAGTAATATCACAGTTCCTGATTGGCCTGCTTATATTCCGGCCCTTAATCCTATCGAAAATGTTTGGAGAATCCTTACTAGAGTTGTTTAGGCCAATGGCAAACAATATTCCACCGTTCCGAAGCTAAAGGAAGCTATTAAAAAGGCGTGGTATAAATTCGAGCTTGATACCATGCAAAAGCTGGTAATTTCTATGAAAACAAGGGTTTTCGAACTAATAAAACCACTTAGAAGCTACACGAAATGCTAAAATGTTTTATTTGATTATAAAATTATTATTTTTATTTAGTGTGCCTAAACTTATGTGCAGCAGATTTTGGTCATACTTGTCATTTTAGTGCAAAACTTGCCACATATTTATTTTTCTTAGTATATAATGTTTATTATTATTTTAATATGTTTTGATGAATAAATAATATAAAGATTTTTTATCGCGTGTTTCAATACTTTTGTATAAAACTAATACTTTGTGTTGTGCCGAAACTTTTGTGCAACACTGTACATTTAATGAAAATTTGTATGCGCATACAAAGTTTATATTCAAAATACTTTAATAAAATTTATAATTGATAGAGATTAACCCTTTAAGAATAAACATGTTGACCAATGTGCAAACTTATTTACATGAGATTGAAGTTTTAAATTTTAATTTCTTACTTGAACTTTTTTTAAATTTTAGTTTTATAGAATAAAGTTTTAAAAGGCTCTTTAATACTTTTTCAATTTGTAAAATTAGATAATATTAACAAACATTTGAATTTTTGAAAATTAGGTGTGTGTTGGAAAACCTGCCAGTTAGTTGGCGAGTTTTTACGTATGAACCCTCAGGGGGTTTAAGCAAAACTATTCCTTAATATTAATAAATTTTACATTTTATTAACATTAAATAAAACTTATGCCTTATCTAAAAAATAAAAAATCTCCCGTTTAAAGTTAACGTTTAATAAAATTGGCATTTAACAAAAGTGACATTTGATAAATTTTTATATAATAAAATTCGCATTTTATGTATTTTATGTTTCCTAAAATAATCATTTTTTAAAATTCATATTTAATACGAGACATTAACAATTGAAAAACGTTCTAAGTGACATTTTTGAACAAATTGATTTTTTTGTGTCAATGAACACATTATTCCATCCTTTAACGATAATAATTTTCCCCTTTTTCATAAACCTAAAATTAAGTATACATTTTACCTTTTGCAAGTACCGTTTTCAACGGATTTAAGTGCAAATTAAAAACTCATGTTCTCATTTTCACCTTTTTGTCACTTGGCACGTTCTTCCACTAAGCTCTTCAATTAACAATAATGCTTTTGAAAATTAACAGGTTCTGGCTTGCTGCCTCCTCCAAATTTTTTTGTTGAAGTCATTTTGGAGTATTTGAAAGTTCCAGACGTCGTGATATCCATCCACGAAAACTCAAGTAAGTTGCCAATTATTACTTTATAAAAATAACAGTCATACAGCATTCATTAATTTGGAAAATATAATGGGAATATTTCTTATAACGTCACGCTGCTAATACTGCGATTTCGTTGGTTGTTTTGTTTTCTTTGACAAAGTGTTGAAACAGGCTCATTGGTTTTTTATAACGTCACGCGCTCCGAAATGCGATTTCATTATTTGTTTTGTTTTCTTTAACAAAGTGTTGAAACATGCTCATTGCAGATTTGCTGAATTTAATATTTTTATTATTAATATCAAAAGTTTTCATGCGAAAGTCAACCCACCTAAAAAATTTTGAAAGTTAATTTTTTATTTGCAAAAAAAAAAATCAAATTTCCGTAAAAAAATGGAAATTAACAATAGGCATTTTTTATACCTTAAGCGGCAATAGTTCCCCAGGAACGTAAATAAAATGTAGATTGGATAATCCATGTAGTGGGCGGAGCTTACTGTCTCGTATCACCAATCACCGAAACCCAAAATAAAATCCAGGAGTGAAAGCATGACTGAATTACTTCACGCGAAAAAAGCCAATTGTATTTTAATTTGCTTTTATTAGTAGATTTTGTATGAATGTGTTTTCTTAAAATGATCTTATAGATTTTACATTTGTTAAATCTTCTTATGATATTTAAGTTATGGACTAATTTGTTCTTTTATGGACTAATTTGTTCTTATTCAATTGTAATATTGCTAAAATCTAATTAAAAAATCTTCTTATGATATTTAAGTTTTTTTAATTAGATTTTAACAATATTACAATTGAATAAGAACAAATTAGTCCATAACATTTAAACTAAAATAATTTATAACTAAAATTTTGATTTTGCCCTCTCAGGTTAGCAGATTTTTTAATAAATATTTTCGTAACTTCATTTACAAAGTTAATACAATACAAACAGCAGATATTAGCGAGTTAAAAAATTCATTATGCATTTGTTTATTAAATCCCAACTAACACTTTTTTTATTAGATGTTTCACTCGATGAGTACTTGATTCCTTTGTACGAAAGAAACATATACACATCAGTATTCAAATGGAACGATTTCAATGCTACAGAAGAACAATTTTTAAAATTCATTAAAGTGGTAAAGAGTGGAAAGCAGCTGACACTAGTTTTCTTCATGGATGACCAAAGCACCAACATTTTCTTTGAACACGTATGTTTTATATTACTAAATATTCTCCTTAGTTTCATAACTTAACAATTTGTCACAAAATAAAGTTTCAAATCAAATTTTATGTCAATAATTCTAAAATAATAATTGAAAAACTTAATTTAATCCTCAAATAGTTAGTTAAATTTCATTTTTATATTATTGAAAAATTTTAAAGAAAGGTTATGCGTCTTAGAAGAAAAAAGACAATGTTCGTGTTATAGCGTTTGATATCTAATAGGTTTTTGCTAAAATGCAGAATTAAAACGCGAAATATTTAATCTGAAATGGGTTTAAGAAAATATAATGCAGTTTATCATTTTTTCACAGGTTTAATGACCTGTAAAAGGCAATAATTGTCTATTTGTATCAATACAGAATAGCCATAATGGTAAAGTTAACTTTTACTAAACTTTTAACGTCAATTGTGATTTTTATGCAAAATGTTAATTTACTTAAATTGCAGTTTTAATTAGGGTATTTTGTATAAAGCATACATAACCAGTCAATAGATTTGAATAAAAATATTACAATAATATTTTATGCAAAGCGTTAGAGGATTTTAACTTTATATTCAAGCGACACTCTATGTACACAACAACGCAGTGGTTCCCAACAGGGGGTCCACGAGCTATGCCAGAGGGGTACGCAAGCTGCTATTAGAATAAAAAATATATTAAATATATTTCGTATGATAACCGATTTTTTTGTTTTGGCCGCTTCCGGCAGGAGCAGAGTCTAGCTCAAAACTCTAACTCAAAATTTTCTCACTAACTTCTCTTGGCTTTACTCAGTTGCGTACTTAGCTGATGTGTTTGAACACTTGAATGTGTTAAACTTGAGTTTACAAGAAAAAAATGTAGACATGTTCAAAGTTGGGGATAAGATTTATGATATGGTCAAAAGTGTCAGATCTCGGCGTCAAGGATAGAAAACAAGTCACTACCTTTTCTACTTTAAAACAATTCTTGACGTCATCAGAGGAGAGTTTACCTGACCAGATCAAGATCGATGTAGCCGAGCCACCACTTTTAGAGAGTATTTCCCTGAACCTGACCCTGACGACAGACGGATTCGAAATCCTTTCATCTGTGAAGAAATACACAAAATCCAAGGCCTCACTGAAGAAGAGCAAGATCAACTTGTGGGTCTGCCCAGATGTGGTACAATGAAAAACATTTGCATCGGTGATAAAAATGACTTCTGGGCATCAGCACGCAAGGACCACAAGAAACTAGGAGATAAGGCAATGAAAAAGATCTTTCCATTTGCAACTACATATCAGTGTGAGCAAGCATTTTCTTCCATGTGTTTCATGAAAAACAAATATAGGAATCGGTTCGACATGTGCGGTCGGATTTCAGAGTGAAAGTTTCAAGTTTGGAACTTAATATTTCAAAAAATAATGGTCTCTCTCTCTCAAAGGACAGATTTAACTCATCTCATTAAGAACTGAAAATTAAAACTAACTGTATACTGATGGAGTACTCTGTTGTATCTGTAAAAAAAACGTATAAAATATAAAAAGTCTCTTAATTAACTCTTGCTTGACTTTTTTAATTTTTGATTACGAATTAATGAGGGGGGGGTTCCTTGTCACAATAGCGGCTCGATGAGGGGATCCGCGAGAAAAAAAATTTTGGGAACCTCTGCAACAACGATATGATGATATAAATATTTTCATTAAAAAAAAGTTATCTTAATTTATCTTTTCAAAAATTTATTTTACACTTTCATATTTCATACAAAAAAAATCTGCACATTTTTTAAAAGGTATTTTTTGTATTATTTCCAGGCATACAATGTGAAAGTTAAGTTGCCTTTGCCGTGCTTCTATCGATGGATTTTCTTTGATATCAATGGGATTAACATGGGACCTTTGGAAAGTAGTAACACGTCGGCCGTCTGCTGGAAGGCAATATACGTCAGAACGGTATCAGACAAAGTAAATAACTTGTTTTCTTTCTGTCACAATATATTTGTTATGTTCGAAAGTTTATGCTTATTGCGTGAAAAAACAGATATTTACTGACTGACTGACTTACTGACTTACTGACTTAGTTACTTACTTAGTTAGTTACTGACTTACTGACTGACTGACTGACTGACTGACTTAGTGACTGACTGACTGACTGACTGACTGACTTACTGACTGACTGACTGACTGACAGACAGACAGACAGGCAGACAGACGACGACAGCAGACAGACAGACAGACAGACAGACAGACGACTGACTGACTGACCTACTGACTGACTGACTGACTGACTGACTGACTACTACTTACTGACTTACTACTTACTACTACTACTTATGACTTTACTGACTGACTGACTACTTACTACTGACTACTGACTACACTGACGCATAATTCAGACGCGTACTCAGTCGCTGACAGCAACAGAAGGATAGGCGATACATATCAGAAGATGCTGAGTGACAACATGGGGAAATGACGACGGACTATAAGACTTAATTACGTAATTTATCCTTATAAGAATTATTTGATGTACTTATTGCTTATTCAGCCGGCGAGAAAATATAAATACTTCAATAACTAACTTTACTAGTTTTACTTACTTCTTACCTCTACTTACTGTAATTAATTTTAATTGTACTTTTTACTCTATTACTAACTATATATTTTCTTTGAATTTGTGGATAGATTCTATCTTTGAGATAGTCATTACATTTTTGTTTTTTCTGTTGACAAAATGAAAAATTAAATTGAAAATATATTAAAGAAACTGTGTTTATGCGCAAATGTGGAGTTTTTACTTCATAAAAAAAATAATTAGGACCGGGATTCAGTCGCATATCAATTAAGTCGTATTCAATCGTAAGGGAACACTTTTAAAAATCTTATAATGTATTAATCTTATAATATCCTGATGGGGTGCTGACTAGTGAGGAGATAAAGGAACAATCGTCATAAGTTTACATAACGTACAAGTTACCGTTATTAAAGGAACACTTGTGAAACGCCGGGTTTATTATGCTAGTAAGTAAATAATAGTTGAACTCAAGCTACTTTAAAGTGAGAAAGTTAAAATATACGTTTTACTAGTATATACGTATCGTTTTGAAGTAGAAAAATTAAAATTTTATTCTTCACACATATACAAAATCCATCAGTTTTACAAAATAAACGGCAACCATTAATTTTAACTTCCATATTTCCTCCCTAAATAACCTTGTTGTTTAATAGATTTAAGCATTACTTTACACGAAAAATACATTCTTATACTGTAATTTTACCATAATGATTAAAGATGGCAGCACCAAGTAAATCAGGGAGGAAATCGTAATTTTAATACCCATTCATATAGTATCGTGAAAAGTATTACTAGATTAAAAGTTGCTAGAAAATGGTTTTGGTTACAATTACATACCACAACATTTACAGGTCATATAGATACTTCCTTTATTTAAGGGGGGGGGGGTGACTCGTAATGGAAATTGTATGTATACATTAAACTCAATACAGGCTTAATAAAATTAGTTAACGCATGATATATGCTGGAAATTTTTATCTACAGATACAAGTTAGGTTGTTAGTTGCTGCTATTTTTTACCATTTTCAACTCGGTATTCTGATAAGTCTGAATATATGTTGAATTGCCATTTGAGTATCAATAATCTGAGTTCAGATATTTGAAGTTGTACTATGTATGCCTTTTAGGATCGCAACGGTACCATGTGGTCACTGTTCGGTCCCTCCCTTACCCCTTACGGAAACTGCAAGATCGCCAAACAGCTTGGCGACTGGAGACCTTGGACGCCTTTCGAGCCGATACATCGACCGAACAGGAGGTTACTCGACTTTCACGGGAGGATATTCAGGACAGCCGTCGATGACGTGAGTTATTATGCATTAGTGAAGGTAATTTACTAACCCTTTTAAAATGGCATAAGAAGACCATTTTTAATGGAATTAAACCAACATTGAAACTTAGAAATCGCACGAAAAACCTTATTCATATTAAAGAAAAATGTAAAGAAATGTTTTTGGGGATATACATCAGTTTGGAATGACGCATAATATATGCCACAATGAGATTCTTCGATGGTCCGGATTATTCTTTTTTGGAAAGAGACACAAGGCATTCTAAAACGTAATGACATAGATTGCATGATTATTTCTTCCATGTTATAATTTCATATACTATTTTAAGTTCAGCGAAATTTTATAACCTTCTTAACATTCTTATTTTTAACTCTTCAGTCTTCTGCACGTATTAAACTCAAGTAATAACCACGGTTTCATCGAGACTAGCTTCATAAACCTCTAACGTTAGACCACGGCCAACTGATCTTCTAAGGGCAGAGAATGTATAATGAATGAATAATAATGAATAAGAGTATGTCGTGTGTGAGTATGTTTCATTCTTCTTGTTTGGAACCTCGGACACTCCGAACAGGACGGCTAGCGTAACGTCTCTGCCCGGCTAGCATAAAAGCTTTTCTGGCCGTTGTTGATTACGCCGTACTTACATGCGCACAGCTGGTTCAGAGATATATGAATTCAATTGTAATGCCCAGCCATATAAAACAACGTGTAAGCCCCTTCCTGTCCTGACCAGATTTGTTTCAGTGGTTAACTTTTCGTCTACGAAATCATCATTAAATTTTCAAAAATAATTTTTTATTTAAGATGTTTTTCTTTGAGAAACAATAAAAAAAATTAAATGGACACTATTTGCATTATTTTTCTAACTAGATATTTGGATAACAAACTAAATTGTACTACGAAATGCAGTACAACTGGTAACTCTACCCTGGTAACTCTACCACACTGCCGTGGGCAGGTAAACTGCAGTAACCAAAACTATGAATCTGACCACTTTTACTCTGAAATAATCAGTCTTTCAGTATACTTTCTGTTAGGTTACAGTTATTGATAGCTTGCAACAATGATCCAAGTCATAAATGTAGATACTGCAGTTTACCTGTTCACGGCAGCACAGTTAATTATTCACACACACAGACATTTGAAGAGCTGAGTGGAAGAACGTGCTAAGTGACATTTTTGAAAAAATTGAGATTTTTGTGTCAATGATCATGATATTACCTGCTTTAAACATAACAGCTTTCAATTTTTTAGAAAACATTCGATTTCGTATATTTTTCGCATACGAAGTTGGTAGGTGCACGCGTTTTCGTCACTTTTTCAATGGAAGAACGTGCTAAGGATCCTTAGCATTTTCTTCCACCGAAATCGCCCGATTCCGGAACGATCGTTTAGTGGAAGAACGTGCTAAGTGACAAGTTTGCGGGAAATTTTCAGAGTTTCGCTTGCATTAATAGCAAAACAAATGGTTCTTTTGTAGTTTTAATCAAAAAGAATTCAACAAAATGTAATTAATATTTCCTAATTAACTTTAATTGTTAAATATAATCAATGAAATAAAGTTTATATTGCGTAAAACTGGGTGCATTTAGCAAAATAGGAAAACAATGCATTTTGATTTTAAATTTAACATTTATAAAATATCGTCTACTTTGAATGTCGTCTGATTTTTATTGTAATAAACATAGATAATTTAGCAGCGAACAGATGGTATAATTAAAACAAAGTTGCACCTGCTCTATGGAGATCGCAGTTCGCGTTAAAACAACATTGCACCGAACATTCAAAGCATCTGGTTTGTTTAAAAAATGAATTATGGGTACAAAAATCGTTTCAAAGCCACTTTACGTTTGATCTCTAAAGCTATTGAACGCATTTTGTGCAATGTCCTAAACTCCTAAAATTATTAAAATGGAATTAAGAAGCAAGCGGAAAGCTGAATTTTTGTTTGAAAGCGTGAATAGCAGCTTATACGGTAAGTACAAATTTAATCACGATATTGCTTGGTTATGTAAAACTAAAATATTTTTATAATAATGGATGTAAAAATAGTGACAAAGTATAAAACGTTATAAGTTCTTAATATTTATTAAAATATCGATGACTTTAAAAAAGTACTATGCATCACGATTGTAAAAATAAAGTTTTTAAACGATCATGTTCTACTGTTGTAGAAATGCTGTAAATTAATTTAAAGTAGCTTTCTTAAAATTGATTAAACCCTTAATTGAAAAAGAGAAAGAAAAACTTAAATAACATTAGGATCTATATCTTGCCATACAACTTATTTATTATTTTTTTTAATATCAAAGTTTGTTTTTAAATTCGATTATTCTTATCTAAAAACTATTTAAAAATTTATTTTGCGAAAACTTACATCTTGCATTATTATCTTTTTTTATAAGTCTTTTAAATTTAATATTTATTTTATTCACATGCATTTGTGTTTCTTTTACATATATTTTTGTATACTTTTTATTAAGTTGATTTGTCTTATTATTCTTCGAAGTATTTAGTTTATAATTCCAATGATAATGGTATTTTTTTAAAAATATTTTCAATTAAAAACTTACTCATCTAACATTAAGCAAGAAGTTCTAAAATAACTTATATAACCTCTACTTTCTTTTAACTTAAACACTTAAAGAAATCCTTATAGTAGGGACAGACGGACGAACAAAAAGTATAAGATAGGTGACTGATATCTTAAAAACTAGGGATGTGTAACACTATATATCAATACGCTAATTTAAAAGTTACATATACCTTATAAACTATTTTCAATAACTTTTAAACCTAAAAAGTTCTATGGCAGCTACTCCTTGCACATGCACAATATTGTAGAAAACTTTATTTTGACGTCCGACTAGTACAGGGAACACGTGTATCAAATTAGAAGTCTGTATATTTACGTTGTTCAGCAATACCTTTAAAACCAAAAAAAGTTTATAGCAGCTTCTACTAGCGCATGCGCAATTTTCTCGAAAACCTTAATATGACGTCCAACAGGAACTAGGAACCCGTGTACTAAATTTAAAGCCCGTAGCTCTTTTATTTCGAACTGTAAAGTAGTTTCAGACAGACAGACAGACGGATCAATGTAAAAAAAAAACCAATTTTTTAGAATGAGCACCCTCCAAAACGTGTAGAAAGCACAAAATCTTCATTTTGGATTATTGACCCCCATCGCAATAGTTTTATTACCTTATATTTTATATTAGGTAATTGAAAGTAATAACTTTAAAAATTGGACGGGTACAAAGGAAGTTGGGGGGGGGGGGGGGTAGTAGGACGTACGGACAGAAACAAAATAACAGACCTACAGGCAGGTTTCCAAACACTATACATTGTAGTCATCTAATTTTTACTTTCGAACCAAAAACAGAATTTTCAAAATCAGGCACTTTGGATCGGAAATTGAAAGGGAAATGGACGGACGGACAAAATGATGGACGGACAGGCAAACGATTAAAAAGTATAAAACAGATCTGTGAAGTCCTATCTTCCAAACAGAAAAAGAATTTTGAAAATCGGAAGGTTAGTACAGAAATTATGAAACGGGTATGGACCAAAATTACCTCAAAAATGTCACTTAGCACGTTCTTCCACTAAACGACTGCCAAAATCTGAAGCACTTCGGAGGAAGAACGTGCCAAGTGCATGAGGTGTCAAGCGCGTTTTGTAAATTCCGCGTTATTACGTAAATTACGGTTAAGCCAAAAGCCACTAAGCATTTTGAAGAACCAAACTAAAATATCATGCAAAAAAAACTATGATTTTGTGAATGACAGAAAAGTTGCAAACTAAAAACTTTGAAGCTCATTATCTCGTTTTCACCTTTTTGTCACTTAGCACGTTCTTCCACTAAGCTGTTCATTTATCCTGCACATCCTAAAGGGTAATCCTGGGATGAACATTGCAAACGCCTACTAATCCTGAATACTAATGAGAATTGGTAGAAGCAGCATATATAATGATTAGTGTAGAGTGTAAGGAATGAATGAACATTGTTACCCCTTCAGCACTGAATTTAGATTTAATTTTAATTATTTGCAGTTGCCCATTTTAAAGCTATTTGCACAGTAAATAGTAATATATTATGGTAAAAAAAATAGTTGTAACATAAAATGCACTTTATGACGAATTTATTTTTATTTTTCCTCATTTTCATTTAGCTAAATTACACTGACCAACCACGAAATTTTTTTTGAATGAATATGATTTGCCATTTCAGTCTCTAATGCTTTGAAACTGAATACTGCATTGATAAAATCCCCACTACCATCTATTTTATCTTAAACGAACATTTAAAAGTAGATCTACGGTATTTTAAATGAGACTTTTTAAATACCGTCAGTGCATAACGATTTAGCGCAGGTAACTAAGGTTAAATTTTTCTGAAGAATTTACGTTTGTATAGGCTTCAATGTTCTAAAGCAATATAATTCAATAAAAATGTTCCACCTTGCCTCCATTTTCTCCAAATGAACAATGAAAAGTAAAAAGTGAAGTGAAAAGTATAAGTGATCCTTATAAGATCGTCAGTAGAAAATCACACACGTGGAGTTAACCAACCATCCAAAATGTTCCCACTAACCAAACGACGGATGTTAGAACAAATTTACCGATGTACGGATTTAAAGAAAAATAATAAAGAAGAGGCAAGGGATAATAAAGAAGATAAGTGTTTCGTACAAAGAGGCCTTAAATGTCTAATATGCGTATAAATTTGAAAGGATTTAGTGTTGGTCTCTTTTTGCAGACTTGATTGATGGAAAAAACGTGACGAGAGATACGATTTAACTGAGCTAAAAACCCTGGTTCTTGTGTAATTTTTCTTAGTAGAATAAAGGCTTATTTTTAATGCAAAAACATATAACATCAGCCCATTTCTATATTGTGAAGAACTTAGAGATATTTTACATTGAATTTTTTTTATTGTAAGTGCAGTGTACCCTTGCGTAACCGGATTGGCAAAACGAATGGTTCTAATGTTTGGGCAAAGTGTTGCTCCATATGACTTCTGACTTTTCGCAAGCTACAATTTGTGTAAGAGTAAATTAAAACGTTTCTCAAGACAAATTTCGTTTGGAACACTTTTTGTGAATAAAGTTTTAGATAATATTATTTGAATCCCTTGTTTACTTCAAAAAATAAATACATAATTGAAATTATTAATATGATTTAAATTTAAATTGAGTATAAAAAAGGATAAGTTTAGTACTTTTAGCATAATCATGTGGTTAATTTTATAAATAAACGATTAAAAGAAACAAAATAATTATTCGTTGATTTCTTAAAAACAGGTTGAGCCATTCTACGCCAAAACGGAAAGTGGTTATGAAGGCATTGACTATGAGTTCCTAAACATTCTGAGGACAAAGCTCAATTTCAGGTAGAGCACTCCCTTTTTATAGAAAAACATTTGCAATTCTTTAAATGCTCCGTTTATTTCAAATAGCATGAAATAATTCCAAGAAGTCCTTATAATGTACGTTTATCGAATTTTTTTTAAATATCTAATTAATATTTTGCAGTGTTTTTCGTGGTTTAAGGTCATGCATTTTTACAAGCTTAACCAGAACCCTTTAAAAAAACTTTTAAACCAGTTAAAAAAATCTTACAATAAAAATGTTTTGAAACGCCACTTTTAAAATAAAGCCACATTCAAAATGTTAATTCTAAGATAAAACGACTTGAATAACACTAAAACAAGGATTTTACTGACCCACAAATTTTCCAAAAAAATAGCTGTGCTATACATTTTTAACTTACTTTTATTTTTATTAACTCGAAAAAAGTTTTTAAACAAACATAGAAAAGTAGATATTGACATACCAGAGATGCACGTCTTTCTGTAACCTCCTTCCAAAATCGTTGCGATCCGTCGGATCCGTTGAGAAAATTTTTGTGAATATCAGTCTCATTGAAACGTAACATGTTTCTGTAAAATAGCATAACTTTTTTAAGAGTTTGTTTCACAGTTTCAAAAGCGATTCAGTGAAACTTGATTTGAAATAACACGCCCAGAACAAAAATGCCAAACATGACGTAATTTGTTATGAAAAGAGGTGGTTTAGCGGAAGTGACGTATCACTAACTTTAAAAAGGAATTTAAAAATAAATACATCTTTAAAACCAGAAATACTTGAGTTTTAAGGGTTTCTTAATGTGCTTAATCGAATAAAAATGTTTGTGGAATTTAATATGATATATTCCATTCAATATTTTTCAATTGAATTTGAACAGAGTATTATTCATGCTTTATTAATATGAAGTAATTTTTGAATATTTATTTTTCAACACTTCAACTTAGGATCTCAAAAATTCATTCAATTACAATACTTTCTGGTATCACTTTTACAGAATGGCCATAATTAAACTGACGGTATTCAGAGCTTCCTCTAGAGCGAAGTAATGGGCAGAATTATCATTGTTTTTGGTAGAGAGACAAATTGATGACAAAGTTGAGATAATCCCACAAAAAAATTCCTTAATTATCAATTTTTCCGAAGTAAAATATTCGGCCTCATGGCTGTCATTTCAATAAGCGTTATACAAAAACGAATTTAAAACAAAAAAAAATTAAATTTTTTTCATGTCAAAATTTAAAATTTCACGCACACATTATTTTATTTCTAATTAGCTATATTAAAAACAATTACATTGCAGAAAATAAAAAAGCAATGTTCATAACTTCATTTTATGAAGATTTTAAGCCTGGAAACACAGCAATTGCCTAGAATTTCCTGTTTTGGAGACTTTTCGAACTTTAAATGGGTTTGCGAGATTCCCTTGTTATCCATAGCCTCTCGTCCAAATAAATATTAATTCCTTAAATAATTTTGCCTAGCAGAAAAAGCAAAGTACCGTCAGATAAACTATGTCCACCCTTTATTTCTACGCACTACCTACACTTAAAACATGTTATCTCTTAGAACTAAGTTAACCAACAATACAGATGGCGAACAAGGAAGGATGTACGACAATGGAACATGGACTGGTTATATTGGACTAATAAACGAAGGCGTAAGTAATATAATAATAGTTCATATTAGGTTATTATAACGAAACGTAAGAATTATGTAATGTACAAGGATCCATAAATAAAACATACAAACTTCTAGACCTAAACATGTTTTTGAATAATTGAATTTATAGAAAATGTGTGCCCTGCATCGTGAAATCACTTGTGGGATAAAGACGTTTAAATCCATATTAGGGACAGTCAGCTTTTCCGCCAACACACAACATTGTTAAAAAATTATAAAATTAATGATTTTGATCAAATTACAAAATTTGTAAAGTATTAAGGAGACTTTTAAAACCATTCACTACACAAATAAAAATAAAATAATCATAAAAAGTTTATTTGACGAGTTGAAAATTTAAATTTCAAACTCGTGCAGTGAAAGCAAGTTTATAAATTGGTTAATTTGCTCATCCTCAGTGAGTTTTCAAATGAGTTGTGGTTAGTATTTGTCACACTACAGTTACACACGAGGGTTATCTCAGTTAGCTTTAAATTGACATTTAATGTGTGACCACGGCCGACTCAACTAATAAGGCCAGAGAAGCTCTCTGTTACGTCACACTCTCCGTGTGGTTCCTAAGCCGAAAGAGATGAACGAAACCTTTTCGGAACCTGAAATGCATTAGTCAGCCACTCGTAAATAGGTTTTGACTTTTCTTAAGAAAAGTGGACAATCGGAACCAGACGGATAGCGTGTCGTCACGAAGAGCTGCTGTGGCCTTAAAGTCGAATATAGGCTGTGGTAGACCCAGGCCCATAAAAAAGAGACAAGAAGGCAACAATAAATTTTCTCCAATATTCGATCGTTCAATTGAAATTCGACACACGTAAAATAAAGCATGCTAAAGCAGAATTAAATGTAACAATACTCTCTTATGTTTAACAAAATTAAAATAACTAAACAATCGTCATTGATGTATTTTTAGGCAGTTTAAGGTATAAAAAAGCTATTTTTTTTCTTTCAGAAATGTGTTTTCACCATTGCTGGTCTGTCCATCAACATAGGAAGAATGAAAGCCGTGGATTTCACCTCGCCGTATCTCTATGGGAAAGTGGGATTCGTGGTTAAGAACCCTGTCTTACTAGGCAGGAAACTTGTTCTCATCAAACCACTAACGCCCCCAGTAAGCATTCCATTTGGAATGAAAGTTGAGTTGCTTTGAAACGAATAACACAGTTTAGAGTGACGTGAAATTGACGGAAACAATGTATAGGTTTAACAAAACAAAAACACCGAGGAATGAGAAACATCACACGACTTTCATAATTACCACTCATATTTTATGCACTAGAATTAATTTACAGATTTATACCTTAAAAGTTCTATGGCAGCTAAACTTTGCGTATGCGCTGCTTTCTCGAAAACTTTAGGACGTCTGACATATACTATAGGAACTCGTATACTAATTTTTAAGCTCTTTTCGTTTTTCGAAAATATCTTTCTAACCTAACTCGTTCTATGGCAGCAACCCTTTGCGAATGTGCGATTTTCTCGTATTATGAAGTCCAACAGATACTAGGAAACTTGTGTACCAAATTTAAGGTCAGTAGCTCTCTTAGCTCGAGCTGTAGAGTGGTTTCAGAAAAAAATACTCAGACACATGGTTACTGGTTAGTTTTTGGATTATGTTTAAATTGTATTCCGTGTAAAATTATGTATGACTACCCAGGTAAAACATATTTTGAAATAAAACAATAAAATGTATTAATTTTCTTATACTGAAATAGAAAAGAATAGGAGCAGAAAAATTGATAAATTTTGTATTGTGAAATTTGAATAATTATCACTGTAAATTCTCCTTTAATCACTTCTTACAATGTATTGCTTAACTTAATCCCGAATAGAGAAAAACTTGTTTTTAAATAACATGCATTACAAAAAAAAAACCTGTTATAAATAATGCTAAATGACAATTCTTCATATTTCTAGCTATGGATCGCACTCATAATAACCTTTTTTGCCTGCACTGGAGCACTGTACTTGATTACTCACATTTTACCTTGTAAAAGTGGCGTGAGAAACGCTTATAACATTTGGTTCCTACTCAGAACTTTGGGCCAACAAGGTAAGATGAGATTTTTTTTAAAAAATTCTATTTTATAAAGAATTTTCTTAATAATTCGAAATGAAGTTAAACTACCACCAGATAAACTACAATAATCGTTTAATGTTAATACAAAATTGATATACAACGTTCCTTATATCTTGATACGCTTCATAATCAAGCAAAATATAACCAACTTCGTAATTAAATTTTACACTGCATAATTTCAGCTCAGAATTATGAATGTGCGCCTTTTCTTCTCAAAATATTCAACATAACCTGAACTATTGAACACACAAATCGAAAAATTGCAATACAAAAAATAATATTAATCTGCCTATAACAGCCCAATAAAATCAACAATAAATTTCTTTTGTTTTATTATAAAAAATACGGTAAGGAAAGGATAAGTATAATGGCCAGAGCATGCACAATATGGTCAGGGGAATCTCACTCTATAGAATGGATCAAAAAGAGAAATTTCTTAAATGCCCGAGGTGTCAAAATCAAGAGGGAACTAAATCCCCCCTGGAGGTGAAATTAAGTGTTCGCCTACTCATCAAACACAGCCGTTGTCGTAACTCTTCTATACGTACGATATTGAATGACTCTAATAATATACCCCCCCAGGCACCCCTTCGCCTGCCCCCGCCCGCTACAGCATCCGCTTCTTCATCAGCTCTTGGTGGATCTTTATCCTGGTGGTGCTGTGGAGCTACTCGGGCATCCTCACCACCTTCATGACCTACCCGGGAAGGAGGCCCGCAGTGGACACAGTGAACAAGCTCAAGAATGCCCTCAAAGCAAGGAGCATTAAGTACGGCACCACGCAAGGCACCTCGTTCGAGTACTTCCTCAAGGCACTGTATTTTATTATACTTTTTTATTCATACACTATATATAATTTTTGTTGTTGTTACTAAACCTTTATGACCTAGCAACAGCTATATCTGTTCATGAGTCTATGTATTGTCGAGTCACAATTCAAAACCAAGATGCAAAGAATGCAAAGTCAAAAACAAGAAGTGGGGATGAATGGAGGTCTTCTAAACCTACTCCCAGGCAGACTAGGATATGCTCCGGAGAGGCTGGCTTTAGATGACACTTGATTATAATTTTTAACTGCACATCTGGTTATTATAAGGTGGTAGTGCTCAAAGATGGTGTTCTATCCAAGCCAAGTTCTACCATCCTTTCTGAACGCCAATGTCTTTACCAAAGGCAATTTACTCTCACTGTTCATATAGATTAGGTATGAAACCAACTTTGGTCTTTGTCGAAGAAGAACTACATTTACACTCTATGGTAATGAAAATTGTTCATGAAGTGTAAACCGAATAAGTCGATGATGACCACATTTCTGCGGCTGTATTAAATATTTTTACAAAAGTTTTTTTTTATTGTTTAGCTGACTTTCAGGACTCTATAATCCTCCTTTTTTGAAATTGGTTCGAATATTTTTTTTTAATTTGCAATAAATAATTTTACACAAAGTATTCGAACTAATTTCGAAAAGTGGGTTTATAAAGACCTGTAAGCTAGCTACATTTATCATATAAAAAAACTTTGTAAAAATATTCAATACAACCGGAGAAATGTGGCTTAGAAAATATTTTTCCATTGGATTAACACGGAGACACTTTGGATTTGAGACCCGTGATCGATCGGGCTCATTCGCCCTTAACGCAAGTCGTTGGAATTATGTGTGGGCTTACGTAACGATTGAAATAGCCTCTTGGACGACGTTTTATTTTGACTTTCAGGTTCACATGGGTGCCGTCGATCCCATCTTCAAAGAAAGTTTAGAAGATCCGGAAGCCTTCCAGGTCCCATCAGTGAATGAAGGAATGGAACTGGTCCTCCAAAAACAGTTCGCGTTCGTCTACCTGTCCATGGTAATCAAGTGGTACATGGCCAAGATGGGATCCAGCAGATTCCGCCTGTCTCAAGACGTCTTTGGAATAGATGCCATAGGGGTCGCAATACAAAAATGCCATCCTTGCAAGAAAAGTTTCAATTACATGTAAGTAAATTCACTTATCTAAATAATTTAAAATAAGTTAGCAATTAAGATCGAAATAAAGATGTTCAATCCTAGCTCTAACCAGAATCACCGAAAAACATTTGGTTAGTTTTATTTTTAAGCACCAAGGTAAAATATTTGTAACATATATAGAGGCAAACATTAGCACTAGAGGTGATTTTGACCCCCTACCCTGCTCTGTAATGACACTTTGTAAACTATCTATTTTGAAAAAAATCAATAACTGTCGTCATTATTTTTACTTACAAGTAAAAAAGTAGAAATCGGTTTTAACGGTGGGGCTAAAGTTGCCCTAGCAAAAGATAATACAACCATTAGCTGGGGTAAACCAAAGTTGCCCCAGCTAATTAACCAAATTTACTTCTTACTAGTTGATCAATCAATATGTGACTAAAAATTACGCGTTACTGTTTATAAAAAGGAATATCATATTTTCATGTAGTGCAATAAACGCCTAATAACGTCAAGTATTTTAAAAAAAGTTGCTTTAAATTTACAGTCTTTAATGTGCTGAAACCGAATATGTTTCATTGGGGACGTACATAAATTACGTCACGCAAAATTTTGACTTTTTTGACCCCTCCCTCCCCCTATGTCACGCTGCGTCACGTTTGATCGAACCCCTCCCCCTAAAATTACGTCATGTTGTTGCACCCCCCCCCCCCCCTTTTCAAAGAAAAAGTTAATATTAATATTTCCCTTTTATTCTGAAATTTAAAAAAAAAGCATTTATATATATTTTTAAAAATTAATTTCGAAAGAAAAAAAGTTAAATTTATCTTAGTTAAATAATTTATTCATAGGAATAGACCAACATTGTATTTACATTTCCGTTGTCCAAGGACTAACTAGCCATTAGCTGTATCTTGGGGCCTGGGTGTAAACGGATTTTTTTGGGGTCTTTTGGTATTCATCCAGGTCCTAACGTAGGACTATTCCTCTGTAGTAAGTAGCTGCTAGTCATCTGATTGGTCAAGATAGTGTCACAATTTACTGTTTACAGCGTGTTACGAAGTACCGTTAGGAAAAGGTCTGTAAAATGTAGGAGGCTAATAATGCCAACGCTGTGACATATAATAATCCCCCTATCCTCTTTCTGAAATAAAGTGTTTCTTATGATGATCTTCGGATAAAAAAGATTTAATATTTTTTTTCTCAAAAACTTCATTTTATGCAAAACAGATTTTCAATGCAAAAGTGAAATTTTCCGAATCGTTACGTCACGCCAGTGATTACCCCTACCCCCCTCCATGTCACGGCCCGTCACGTTGGAGCATACCCCTCCCTCCCCCCTCTGTGCGTGACGTAATTTATGTACGTCCCCATTAAAATATTTCCCGATATCCCCAAATAAACAGTAATAAGTAAAACAATGCACTCATAAACCATGGGGCCATAAATGGCTAAAACCACACACCAAGGGCCCGATCAATGAATAGACTGTGAAAGCCCGGGTCTTCTTTAAAATTTGAAAGAGCCCTCAAACCAAACTTTAAAAAAACATGCTATATCACCTATTGCTTTATACCATATTGGATTAAGAAATAATGGATATCAATTTATTACAACAACGATTCAATTGCCTTGTTAATGTATGTTATGTCAAATGTAAATTTTAATTTGACCCAAGTTGGTTATCATTAGCACATTATAAGTCTCTTGGCCCGTTAGTTGCCCATGCATTAGCCTCAAACGCTGCAATGGAGGGGTCACAAATCCAGGGCAGGTTTCCCTTGCACAAAAGCCTTTTTCGGGCCCTGCTTACCAACCTATTATAAATAATTCGAATTCTACATTTCAGCATCGACCGACTAGAAGAAACAGGATTCTTCACCAAGTGGTACGACGATGAGTTCATCAAAGCCACCATCAAAGGATCTCCAGTGTCAGTACAAGGCATTCGAGCTCTCTCTTTGGACGACTTGCAAGGGGCTTTTTACATGCTTGGAATCGGGATGGGGTCAGGACTTATCTCGCTCATCTTAGAAGTTTGTGTCGGGAAGCTGAGAAGAAAGAAGACAAGAAAAAGAAAGAGAAGGAATAAGCGTTAGACGAAGAAATTTTTCCATCAGGTTCAGGATCCTACGTTCACGTATTGGGTACACACACGTATTGGGGCATTCTTTTAAAGAGATGCTTCTCAACCCAGGTAGCACAACAATGTTGGCCGACATTCTACCGACATCGGCCAACATTGCGAAAGTCGAGGAATGTTGAACGTTGTAATCGCGACATCTGTCAACATTCGCAGGCATTGGGAATTTTTTTTTAATTAGTATGACTTTAAATTAATTTTATTTTGATGTTGGAAGAATGAAACAATAATGTTAATAATAATGCAGACAAGTTTTAGTCATTATTTAAAAAAATAATAATTTTTGAAAATATTCGAATATTGTGGGAACATCTGGCGACATTGTGGATACAACGTCGATAAAACAACATTGGCCAACATTGATCGATGTTTACTAGGTACTAGATTCACGTGAGTGTTAAGCCTATTAAGAAACTGGTGCTTTAGGGATGTGAGGTTTTTTAAAAACGGGTTTTTAGGCCATAAGATGTGGTCGGCTATCGTTCAAGTTCGTAGTTTTCATTGATATTAAAAAATAGAAAATATTATCGAGAGTAAAAAAATTCAATGTTCTGCTTTCTACATGTGCACGTTAATTAGTTATGACAAAAAACAATAGCAGAATTTTAGAATTTTTTAAGGGAATGACATTTCAGAAAAGCGAGAACGGCACTTTCGTGTAACCAATTAAAAGCGAGCAGGTGAGCAGAAACTATTTGTTTACGTTTTGCGGCGAGCCGGTGACGACGAAAAGACATGCTTCGTAATTGACATATTTCGCATTTATTTTATTTTACTTTTATGAGAGGTGAAGAATTATCGTAAAGAAAAGTTATTTGCATATTTTATAACGTCCTTACAATGGAATGTAGTATTCACGTTCTCAAAAACTGTACGGATAATTTACAGCGATGTTCCAGAACAAGTTTGGAAAAACTAAAACACTGTGCCACTGGTGGCTTTCAACAGACGATGTTGGAAAAGATATAGCTAAAAAAACTCAAAGGGGATATTGAAGATCAAGAAATTAACTTTCATAGAAAATGCTATATGAAATTTACAGACAAGAATCGAATATCTTCTGCCAGCAAACGCAAACTCAAGGGTACAAAAAGTCAAGCACACACAACAACCGATGGTGCAAAAAACGTTAAAGAACACAAGGAAACCCTTTCCAAACCCTTACTCGGCAGTAATGTGGTTTCAGTTCCTAAAACATCCAAAAATGTGCTGCCAAAAATCTGCATTATTTGTAGGAAAAATAAATTTAAATTTGAGAAACATTCTGGTAACCTGTCTAATAATGTGAGGGTTATTTAGGTAAGCATGCGTAAAATATAAATACCTTTATTTTCCAAAAAATTCTCGCCCTGCAAACAAATTGATGTTGAGAAGCTTTGGGGTACATATACCATTTCTATTTTTACAAAACCGGTAGAATCCAAGACATTAGAAGGCTTTATCAAAGAACTCGACAAGACAAGTGTATATGAAGGAGTTGGAACTGTAAATTTAGCTCCGATATTCTAGATGGAAACATTGAAATTGACGGAGAGGTCCTTCGCTTCAAAAAGTGCAAAGGGACAGTAGAAAGTGAAGGGAAGTTTTGCTACTTCAGTAGACTTTATTTCGTATTTGTATGACTGGGAAATCCATGCTCTTAATGAAGTTGGTTTTATTATCAACAGTTTTACCACTTGTCTAGTATTTGACCAAACGTTTAAATTTCAAATATCTTATGACTTCAGGTATAAGTCAAGATAAAATTGAAAGTTTATTTGCAGTGATTCGTCAATGTAAAGGCTGCAACGATTATCTCGCATCCTTTGAGTTTTTGACAATTGTAGAATGTCTATTTAACTGTAGAATGTACTAACTGTAGAATGTCCTTCTCCTTCCCCACCCAGAATTATTCCCCAGGGGACCGTATTAGTTCTTGTAAAGATTTATATCATCTTACCTGATTGCTTTCTTTTTCAAACACATTTATCAATATCAATAATTTGTTTATTCCGGGACATTTCACTTTAAATGTTATAATAAATGCTCATTTACATATCCTAAATATCTTTTACATTGGTAAAATTGATATTTTTATTGCTTTGAAGGTGTGAATGCAAAATGGGTTGGTTTTTTTTATCTATTTTACCCCACCCTGACCCTATATAGCATTTACAACTCGAAAAGTCATATTTGTGTGATAGGTCAATTTTCCGCGTTCAGTGCGATATGCAAGCAAATACGTGAAAAAAAGTTAGAGTTGTATTTTAAAATTGATTTTGTTCGCAGAATCGATGTTCTTAAGCTTACCCCATGAGGATTATAATTTGGAAACCTTTAAATCTCTTTTTCTAAAATGTGTGTTTATTTTATAAAAGATTTGGGAAATTTTCTGGTACCGAGAGGTTTTTTTTCAAGTTTGCAAGATACTCATCTATTATCAAAAAAAAGTAATACATTAAATAACACAACGTTAAAAGTACAATGAGAGAACAAAGACGACGAAACAAACATAATAACAGGATATAAAATTTTAAAAAATTCGCTATGAAAACATACACTGTCCAAAAATATTTTGCAATTGCAATATTTTTTTCCTTTAATGGGATACGGTACCCAAAAATTGGTCAAAATATCGATTTTTCTGTTTTTACTTCTTATTATTCACAATATCTTTATAAACATTTACTGAAAGTTTCATAATGATATCTTCTGTAGAAAAAAAGTTATTAAATATTTGCTGAAGTCATTCCTATGAGTTTGAATACGTATTTCGTCTGCTTGCAACCTTTTTTTCTCTGTTTCGCGTTTTTCAATTCGTGTGTTTAATAAATCCCTAAGGCTTTTTTTGCTAATTAAGTTAGAATTTTGAAATTTTTAACCTGTGTTATTATATAAATGGTGCACAAAATTGTGCATGGAATAAGGTCTACTATGTACAGTTTTTTTTTAATGTTGAATTCAATAATTCGTAATTTTTTTGTGAATTTCAGTATAAATGCATGTTACTTTTTAACTGTTGCTCACATTTTAAAATCCATGCGCAGTTCTTGAACAAATAGTTCTAAGAACAAACTATAAAAGTTTAGTGGAGTTATTCTCAAAATTGAAAGAGAAGTAGCGTTTTAAAAAGGTTCAAAATTTTGACTTTTTTTAAAAATATATGAAAAACCACTTGTAAATATTTGTTTTTATTGCTAGAAAATGTTTATTTAGAGTGAACATTATGTAAAACCACCATAATTTACAAGTTTATGTTATTTTTTCTAGAAATAATGTTTTGGGTACCGTATCCCCTTAAATTGAAATAGTTAGATAAAATTTTCTCCAAAACTAATCCAATACCAGAAGAACCAGTAATGAAAATAATACCGCTAGAACTGTTGCCACTGTTACGTGAAACATGTCCATTGTAATGCAAACAAACAACGGTGAAAGTTGTTTAGAACAAAGCTTACCTGCTGTGCGAATAATTGAGACATTACATTCGTGTTTTTAAGGGAATTCGGCCTTAGCAAGTTCTGCCGCTCCAAATTGAAGGAACATTGTATAAGCAAGAATTTATTTTGTGCCACATTGACATAGTTTTCATGTAAAAGCAGAAAAAAATCTCCCTTACCTAAATCTAAAAATCTTCATGTTTGTGAAGAAAAAAATATTAATCTCAAGCTCAGACAGTCTTTGTTTTCGAGAGTTCAAATTTTAAAAAGAAATAATTGTCTCTCAAAAGCATAAGAAAATACACTCAATTAAAGGTGTAAAAATGCCAAAAGAGTGTTTTTCAACGATTAGTTACGAAATGGCGTCAGACAGGATGTTTGAAGTGCAAAAAACATTCCGAAACGAGTCCGCACACCACATTTTGCGTCTTGAAATCAATTCAAAATGATTCTCTCTATATTAAAAAAATAACAGAATCTGTCACTTAACCCGCTTCCACACAACGGTTGTGTTTAACAGGTAAAAAGGCGCCAAATACAGCATTAATTCTATATTAAACATTTACATGCTAAATTTGGCTAGTTTCATTTATTTTATTTTGAAAATTCAATAATTATTACTTATCGTTTGCAAAAATTAATTTATATTTCAAAGAATAAATATGTAATATTCCTCGCTTTTAAATAGAATGAAAACATTTCATATCAACATGCAAAGAATCTCGTAGTGAAATATATTTGACATTTCAAACTGATCGATGTCGCAAAAATAAATTTATTTTAATTTATTGTCTAAAATAATTAAAGTTTCTCGAGCGATTGTTGCGAATGGCGATGGTGATTTAATTAAAAAAATGGCTTCCTATGCTTTTTAAATGAGCATTCAATTTAGCAGTTTTTTAAATAATTGAAGTACTTCGAATTCGAATTCTTTTCTGAAATTTTCAATATATTCTAATTTCGATGCGCTGAATTTTTTTGACGTATCACACTTGTCCGTAGCATTTGTAGTTTGGGCTATGAAAGTGGGTGACGGACAGACAGACGGACTGAACGATTATAATACCTTTCACTTATTACGTTAGCGTAACCTTTTAACGTAGTGTGGAAGCTAAAAGTAAGCTCTTTTAAAACGTCCGGAGCCATAAGCGGATGAAATATTTATCTTAGCACTCCATTCTTTTTCTGGAATGTGTGTCTCCCTTGTATATCGAGACAAAATTGTATTTTTTTCATATTTCCAATTAGTTTTTTAATTAAAAATTAAAATTAGTCCAAAAAAATTAATTATCAACTTTAAAATTGCAAAAATTGCATTAAATATAACGCCAATAGGCGAAGTCAAACTACTGTAGACTACATTTTGAAACTGAAATGGCAACACTTGTGGTTTATCTTTTTATATATCGGCATTTCGCATAAGCGGCCATTTCCTTAATTATTCATAACAGGCAATTATTGCTGTTTTTAATAGTTGAAGAAGCCGTTACTAAGCAGAAAATTTGGAAAAGAAGCGAAGAATTTTTACAGTTAAGAGTTCATAATTTAGTTAATAATTAAGTTTCGTTTGCATTAATTTTTATTCGTTTGTATCTATGTAAAATTTTCTTTTCAGGGCGTATTAGTTAATTAGTGTTTTATAATTAAGTTTCGTTCGCATTAATTTTTATTCGTTTTTATTTATGTAATATTTTTCTTTTCAGGGCGAGTTAGTGTTATATAATTAAGTTTCGTTTGCATTAATGAGTAAGTTAATTAATTTATGCTGCGTAATTTTTAAAAAGTGACATTCTTTAATCCAGTGATGGGCGAGCTTGCTTGCCTAGGGGCGCCAGCCCCTAGTTATATTAACAAAAACAAAAAGGTCCAATTCTCTAGGATAAGTAACAGCCGAAATAGTCACTAGTGAATGGGAACTTTTTTTGCACAGCTGTACAAAACTTTAGTTTATATTTTGCATCCCAATTCTAACTATATAAGCTTATCAAACCATATATAGCATAGTTACCGGTAAATAATCCGACAAGCGTTTGTTTGGACTTAATATTGAGGCGATCAATAGCTTCACTAGCAAACCTGTGTTTGCATTGGTTTTTGACTTGGCAACAAATTTATCTTATTCTTATCTCCATGACGGGGCCACTTTTATTTGCGCCACCCTGTAGTATTGATTGTTGATGGATGATTCATAATATGGGATTGTGGTGCTAATGGCATTAAATATAGTTAAGTTTGATAGGATACACGATGTATAATTATAGGCTGAAAAATGATTTATTCCATTATTAATGATTTCATATTTTCACATAAATTTCTAACTATAAAATTGCAATATACCCGATATAACTCTTGTAAGAAGTTTGTGCCAAAAAGCTTACAAAAAAGAAGACAAGGAAATGAAAGAGAAGGAAGCAAAAGACCACCAGAATCTTCCATTCAAGTATAAGATCACAGGATTTCAGTTGGAGAGTTTGAAGTATAACAAATAACTTTAGATCAAATATGATAGGAAATAAATTTTTGGTTATAAAATAGTTAATATAGTTAGGAAAGACAACAA